>JAPQWV010002949.1:0-48000 GCA_027422505.1 Craterostigma plantagineum | reverse complement strand
CTATGAAGGAGAGGAGCTGCGTGACACATATCTCCGTTACTTGAAGGTCATCAATGAACTAAGGAAAGCCAGGATCTCGAGGGACAAATTCGACATCATCAACCGCTTCCTTAGTAGCCTCAAACCACATTGGGGAAATGCAACTGTTATGATGATTCAGAGTAAGGACCTCTCCAACACCTCCATTCATGCTCTCTACGACAGCCTATCTGCCTATGCTCCATACGTGCAACCTCAGTCTAACAACACTCGAGTCGATCCGCTGGCTCTCCTCTCAAACAAGACTACCGAAAGATCTTCCATCTCTAAGGCCAAACAGAACAAAGGGAAGCTACCAGCTGTTATATCTGATGCCTCTTCAGGATCCGAAGCTGATACAGAATCGGATGAAGATGTTCGTGATCTACGCAAACAACTGGCAATGCTCACAAAGATGGTCACAAAGAAGATCGGGAAAAAATCTTCATCCTCCTCCAATCGCCAAAGGACCTTTAGCGGCAGCAAAAAGACCACTCCCATAGAAGAATCAAAGCCGATAAAGAAAGAGGAGGACTCAGCACCTCAAAAGTCTGTGAAGTGCTTTCGATGTGGAAAGACAGGCCACTTTGCCAATGAATGCCACGCCCCACGCGTGAAGGACTCAGGCTACTACGACCGTAAGGCCAGAATGACGCGCAAAATGGAAAGTGGCAAAGTTCTGCTTACTGAAGAAGCTGAATGGGTGAACGACACTTCAGAAGACGAGGAGCCTCAGGATGAAGATTGCTGCATGGCAAGGCTGGTCGAACATGACGAGGACGAGGAGATGGGTCACACAGGTGAAAACACAGCTAAGACTCCTACCAACGCTGAGTCTGAGGTACGAATCTCGCAACTCGATGATGTGTTTAGTCACCGACCCACCATTAAGAACCCCACCGTAGACGCTAAGGTTTATGATGAACTTAGGCTAAAATTTGAAAACAACTATGCATTACTTAGTTTAAAAATAGAAGAGCTTGCTTGTGCAAACGAACGTCTAATGGCCTCCGAAGCGTTAGTCAAACGTTTGCAAAGCAAGAATAAGCAAAATGAGAATAAGGTGAAGGAAACCACACTGGCCATCAGTTCATGCGAAACATCTCGTCTCCTAACTGCATCCCAATATGAACTACTTACCAAGGAAAGAGTTAACTGTACCGAAAGGTGAAAGAACTTGAAGAGCAACTTCACCTTAGAAACGAAAGCTCACGCATCTTATGCCTATTGAACCAACCAGTGGAAACAGAATTCTACAACGCCCGGGGGGGGGGATTGGACTGTCTAGCAATTGCAATCCAACACCGCTGACAGTTAAAAGATATAACATGTGCAACACTACGTTCCTGCAAACAAGAAATGGTGCTCCCCCGCAGCTTAAGCCATTTGTGAGATCATCCTCCGCTGTCATCTCAGAAGAAACAAGAGAACAGAACATTCATTGGGCAGAAATCGCGTATGACTACACAGAATTGAATAATATAGATAAGACTAAGATATCCTCACCCTCGGAGGATGTCGAAACCTTACTCCCAAACAAAGAACAGGAAGTTGCGTTCCAAGATGTGCTCTCTCGCACCTACATACCAAAGAAACTACTACTCATAGCAGAACTAGAACGACAACTAGAAGTAGAAAGGAAGGCCTTTGCAAATGAGCGAGATGAACTACTTAGCAAAATCTACACACTAGAAAAATTTCCCAATACGAACTATCCCTCTACATCGAGTCAAGTACCCGATTCTCAAACATGTAAATGTAAGAGGACGGCGAAAATGACTCATGAAGCTGACATATGTTCTAACACTAACTCTAGTATTCTTATGGATACAGGGAATGTGAGTTCGACGTCTCTGGAAGGCAGTTCGCATCAAATAAAGGAGAACCCACTCTTCGATGACAAGAAGAAAAAACCATCCTATATTCGTCCTTCCTCTCTATGTACTGAATCCCACTGTCCAAAGTTCGTAGACAATTATGTTGTCAAAACTTATCTTTCTTTTACCAAACTTATGTCTATGTGCTGCTGCAATGATTTTGTTCACCCACGAGTTCATGAATATGAAACACATGAACACGCAACCCTCAGACCTCGCAAGCGAACCTTCTCTACGATGTCACTGAATTCTCCCATCTCGCCTAAACCCAAGGTCAAGCGAAAACGCCTCCCGTCGTCAAACGCAAACTCACCTACTACTCGAAAGCCAAAGGCGACCAAAACCGAAGCACGAAAACAACAACCACATTACTCACGCCAATTCATGTATAAGGCGCCATACATGCAAGCACAAGTTAGGAAAATTTGGGTTAGAAAAACCATAATCCCGCCTCATCAAACAAACGATAAAGGGAAAGCTAAATTAGAATCAACACAATCTGATTTAGTAACCACATTTCCCATTAAGCGCATAAAAACTTTACATATATCACAAGAATGTCCCGTCCGAAAACGGGGACCCAACGTTTGTTGATGATTGCAGGTCTGTCATGTGTGGTATCTAGACTCGGGTTGCTCCACACACATGACGGGGAACAAGGAGCTGTTGAGCAACTTCTCCGAGCGCTATCTCGGAAGGGTCTCCTTCGGAAACAGTCAAATGGCGCCAATTCTCGGAACTGGTGATCTCGTCCATGACAAACTGACGATCAAGGGCATCTCTTACGTTGAGGGTTTGAGCTACAATCTCTTCAGCATAGGTCGTTTCTACGACAAAGGATACAAGGTTCTCTTCGAATCTGACATCTGCAGCATTATAGATGCATCGGGACTGCCACTTCTTTCTGGAACGCGCACGTCTCACCTCTACGTACTCAATCTCACGACCTCTCGACCAGTATGCCTTCTCTCTCGGGCTGCACCTAAGTTGAATGATCTATGGCACCGAAGGCTTTCACATCTCAATTTCAAGACTATCAACAAACTGCGTCAGAATAAACTCGTCAACGGTCTACCCCAACTAACATATCATAAGGAACACCTCTGCTCTGCCTGTGAATTGGGGAAGATGAAGCGATCGTCTCACATATCCAAGGAAACACCGTCCTCTAAGCTCATCCTCGAGCTCTTACATATGGATCTATGTGGCCCAATGCCTACGGCCACACTCGGAGGAAGACGGTATATTCTTGTGATTATCGACGATTTTTCACGCTACACATGGACGAAACTCATTCATACAAAGGATGAAGTTCCTGATATAATTATCGAGTTTGTTGTTACGTCCCAAACTCTTCATCAACAGAAGGTTCGGATTATCAGAACTGACAACGGAACTGAGTTTAAGAACAAGAAGCTCAGTGATTTCTATGCCACTCAGGGCATCACTCAGCAGTTCTCAGCTGTGAACACACCGGAACAGAATGGTGTCGTTGAGCGTAAGAACAGGACACTAGTTGAAGCAGCCAGGACTCTCCTCATTCAATCCGGCCTTCCTCACACTCTTTGGGGCGAAGCAATTCAAACGGCCTGTTACACACAGAACCGGGCTTCCATCCACAAGAGATTCAACCGCACTCCATACGAGATGTTGAACAACCGTCGTATACCAGATATATCTTATCTAAGGGTCTTCGGATGCCGATGTTTTGTTGCCAACGATCGCCAACATCCTGGGAAGCTTGATCCAAAAGCACTCGAAGGAATCTTTGTTGGTTATTTACTAAACTCGAAGGCATACAGAGTCTATCTTAAGGAGAAACGATCTGTCATTGAGAGCACAAATGTCACCTTTGACGAAAGCGAAGGCGACCTCATGGCTTCTGCTCATATTAGTCCAGAACCAGGTCTTCTACAGTCGTTGACAAAAGGACAACCTTCAACGGCGGGAACTTCCTCATCTGAGGGCAACTCTGGTGAACTGGACCTCGATCTACTTTTCGAGTACTTCTATCCAGTTCCCAAGACTCCCGCCGCCACCACTGAACCTACCGCTGCACCCACTCCACCTACACCACCAGATATCGGCAATGACGTCGTCCCTCCAAACTTGGATGCACTCAATCTCAATGAAGACGACATTTTACCCAACCCTGGGAACATTGCTGATCCTGATGTTGAACCCTCTCAATCCACTACGGTTGAGATCTCTTCTTCGGACACCGAACCCCAATCTAATGAGTCTCAAATCGATACAAATGCGGCCAGCTCCTCACAAACAAATGTACCACTTTGGGCTCGCTCTCACCCTACCGATCAGATTATTGGGGATCCCACATCCGGTGTTTCGACGCGTTCAGCCACGATGAATGAAAGTCTGTTTGCTTGCTATCTCAGTCAAGTCGAACCATCACGAGTAGCTGAAGCTCTCAACGATCCTGATTGGCTGATTGCAATGCAGGAGGAAATAAATCAGTTTGAACGTCTACAAGTTTGGGAACTCGTACCACGACCTCACAACAGATCCATTATCGGCACGAAGTGGATCTTCAAGAACAAAAAGGACAAAGACGGTGTTGTCATCCGCAATAAAGCAAGACTTGTGGCTAAAGGGTACAACCAACAAGAAGGAATCGACTACGATGAAACTTTTGCCCCCGTTGCCAGGATCGAAGCTATAAGAATTTTTCTTGCCTTTGCTGCTCACAAGAACTTTAAAGTCTACCAAATGGATGTGAAGACTGCATTTCTGAATGGATTTCTCAAAGAAGAAGTGTACGTTGATCAACCTGAAGGGTTCTTGAGCGAAGAGTTTCCTCATCACGTTTATCGACTCTACAAGGCTCTCTACGGACTAAAACAAGCTCCCCGAGCTTGGTATGACGTCCTTTCAGATTTCCTCGTTCAGTCAGGATTGAAGAAAGGATCTCTGGATACAACCCTCTTCACCAAGCGGAGTGACCCTGACATCATGATTGTACAGATTTATGTCGATGACATCATTTTTGGATCGACTGAACCACAACTGTGTGAAGAGTTCGCAGATTTGATGAAAGAAAAATTCGAAATGAGTATGATGGGCGAGATGAATTTCTTTCTTGGTCTTCAAGTAAAACAACTCCCCGACGGAATCTTCATCAACCAGTCCAAATACATCCATGACATCCTCGAGAAATATTGAATGAAGGATGCTAAGACTGCTGCAACACCTATGTCTCCCTCTGGCCGACCCGACGCGGACCCATCTGGTGCTCCTGTCGACCAAACCGTCTATCGTGGGATAATAGGCTCTCTTCTATACCTCACTGCTAGTCAACCGGATATCGTTCTCTCGACAGGAATCTGCGCTCGTTTTCAGGCTACACCGAAGGAATCCCATCTCACTGCTGTCAAAAGGATTCTCCGCTATCTCAAAGGAACACCCAATCTGGGTTTGTGGTACCCCACTCGATCGGACTTCAAGCTGGTTGGATTCTCTGACTCGGATTACGCAGGATGCAAGATGGATAGAAAAAGCACCTCTGGAGCTGCACACTTCTTGGGCGGTAAACTCGTGAGTTGGTCGTCTCGAAAACAAAATTGTGTCTCAACTTCGTCGACGGAGGCAGAATATGTCGCCGCCGCTAGTTGTTCTTCACAGCTTTTGTGGATGAGAACCCAACTACGAGATTTTAATTTTCATGTTGATAAAATTCCCATTTATTGTGACTCAAAGAGTGCAATTGCGATGACGAGTAATCCAGTACATCACTCGAGGACGAAACACATAGATATTCGTCACCACTTCATCAAAGAACATGTCGAACAAGGGACGATTGAATTGCACTACGTCACAACCGAAGATCAACTGGCCGACATTTTTACAAAACCGTTGGATGTCAAACGATTCCAACACCTTGTGACTATGTTGGGCATGTTGAATCTTCCGTTGTGATGAATCGACCCTACATGAATATTGATGAAGTGTACATATTTCCTTTTCCACTTCACTCCAATTTCTATGTGTCTTCTGAATTATATCTTTTGAGGGGGAGTTTTCGATTAAGGGGGAGCGTCTGATTTTTCCATTATTTAAAAAGGAGTTTTTCGATTAAGGGGGAGTTTCTGATTTTGGGTTGAAACTTTAAAGTTTGGACAAACTAAGTCAAAATTGGACCGATTAAAATATTTTGGGTTGAATTTTAAAATTTCTGGTCAAACAGGGTCAAATTGGACCAATTGAACTTCAATTGGACCCAATTTTGACCAAGCCCGCGAAATTCAACTCAGATGAGGTTTTGACCAAGCCCACGAAATTTCGGCCCGTCAACTCAAAATTCGCATGAACAGTCACCAAAACCCTAAAACCCCAAAACCCTTAACGTTTTTTTTCACAATTCTAAAAATCCCAAGAAAATTCAAAAATTTCGCAACTCTTTTCAAAATTTCGCAACTCCTCAACTCATCGTCGTCGCCCAATCTGCACTCAAAATCCGTTTATCTGCATTCTCCGTCTTCAAAATCAGCATTTCGGTATGGATACACCTCAAATAACCCAAATTTCTGTTCGTTTTATCCTATTTTTGCCCCGCATTGATTAAATCCGTTAGGTTAGGATAAATTTTCTCGGCTCTGAATCGAACACATATTAGGTTTTTGATGTTTAAAACCCCCAAATATGCATTGCCCATCCAATTTCGAGTCGATTGAGTCCAGATTATTGCATTTTGGATGAAATTTGAGTAGGTCTAAGGTTAAAATCATTGCGTCGTTTCGCACGATGTCGGACTGTGTTCTTCACCGCGAAGAAAAAATAAAAAAAAAAATTCTCAGAAAATTGTTTTAAACGTTAAATTTCGCTGCTACAGTGAGAAAAGTTCCGCGAAACTTTTTCCGAGAAACTTCTTACGTTAAAAATTTTGCTGCTACAGTGACAAAGAAACTGCGAAACTTTCACCCGAGAATTTACATGTGTTAAATTTTTTTTTCGCTGCTACAGCATGTTAAGTCCCGCGAAAGTTTATCTGAGAAAATCTTTTTCCCTCACGACACAACTTTCTCTGCTACAGTGAGTTTAGCCCCGCGAAATTCTAATACACTTCACTTCATATTACATATTTTTCGCAACTACAGTGAACAAAAATTTTCTCAGTCCACAAAGCCTTTTCCCTCCGCGAAACTTTCATAGAACTTGCGAAAATTTTTCCTTATATGCGAAAATTCATGGATATACTACATGTGAATGTTCTTTGATACATGCGAAAAATTTGAACAACTTGTAAGATTTCCTAACTTGCGAAATTTCCCATACTTGCGAAATTTTACTCAATCTGCGAAAATTTCTCACGACATGTCTATGTGATAAAACTTGCGAAAATTTCTCATTACATGCGAAACATTTGGACAACTTGCAAAAATTCTTGACATGCGACAACCTTCCAATACATGCGAAATCTTACTCTATCTGCGAAATTTTCTCGGCATGCCTACATATCATAATCTGCGAAAATTTTCCACTACTTACATGCGAAAATTGTCTTCAATTCAAAATTACTAAGTGCTAAATCCTTTTTGCATGCGAAAATTTTTTGAAACAACAGGCGAGACTTCCTAACTTGCGAAAATTTTCCATGTCTATTTGTTTAGCAAATTCTCTCATCTCACATTAATTCCTACTAATCATATTACAATTACTGTCAAGCGCAAATATGACTGAAAAAGATCAAAGCACAATTGAAGCGCTTGAGGCGGCTGCAATCCAAAGGGACATTGCTGGCATCGAACTCAACACGCGTCTCTATGTCCCACCACCCGAGCAGATCTTCCCACTAAGTCAATGTGCGGCCCTGATTCCCAACAACTACAAGGTGGACCTGCACAGCTTTCGGTGCGATGCCCCCGTAATTGTCGAAATCCTCCAAGGGCACCCACTTCGCCATGCCCTCACATATGGCGAGCCAGAAGCACAGGTGTATCTTCAACAATTCTGGCATACACTGCAACTAGCTGGACCACTCCATCTTGCCAAAACCTTATCCGCCCAAATTGATCAAGAAACTGTGGTCCTCACTCGCAAACTACTACAAGAAGTGCTTCAACTCCCAATCTACTCACCGTACGACCCACTACCAACCCATGAACAACTCATCGAGGACATAGACCGGCTGGGCTATCAACCAGAAACCAAGAAGAAGAAGGGCCCACTTGTCCTCAGTGAAGTCACCACCCGCAACCTACCTCAACCCTGGCGCACACTGTACTTGCTGGTGAACAAATGCATGTCAGGGAAGCATGCTGGTCAGGACCGGGGAAACTCTCAAATCCTCACCATCCTCACCGGCATCGCTCACAACCGCAAGTACAACTACGCCGACATCATCTGGATGGATCTTGTCTCAATGATCCAACGTCGCGACCGGGAAGTTGCCAAGGGAGCCACAAACCGCTTCGTCCCTTACATGCGGTGGCTCCCAGCTCTCATCAGACATTTCCGGTTGCACTCCACCAACATTCGCATCCGACCGGCAGCGGAACACTTCCTCATCCCCACGGTCGAGAAGTTCGCGAAGAAAAACACCCCGGCGAAGGACCGACACGCCATGATAATTCCGGACGAAGTTCTCGCCTACGCAGACCAGACAAATCCACACGTCCAGGAATATCGCGCCTCAACCGCCTCATTCCGAGAAAGCCCCAGACCCCTATCTACTGTCCCTACGGCGCAGATCAACCCCACTGCTCCAACCCCGGGACTAGCCAAACCCCCACCACCACCTCCAAAAAGTCATCGAGTCGCGCCGCATCCTCTTCCACCCGCGCTCCGAAAAAACGGTCGCGAGAGGATGACGTAAGCCGCCCCACGGAGCGTCGATCGAAACAAAAGCACGATCGACCTCCTCAGCCACAGATAAGCCGAGCCGAACCAATAGGTACAGGAGGTGATGTGTTCACCTCCCGAGTAGAAGTCGTGGCATCTGGCTCAACCACGCAAACGACCCCACCAACCCACTTATCTTCCTCTCTACAGGAAGATATTTCATTCCACGAGGAGCCACGTATACCATCGACATCCCACTTGGAGATAGTCGATGTTGAAACAAGCAGTCCCTCGCCTCAGACTGCATCCTCTTCATGCACATCGAGTATAGTGCCCTCACTCCCCATAGTTTCATCCATTTCTAGGACACATACACCTTTTACTGCACCACAGAGTCTTCGTGACTCTGTCAGAACGCTCGGTGATGTCTCTGTGACTGAGAGCGGAAGAACTAGCACGGCCAACATCACAACAACCCTGAGCCTAGGCCATCATTCGATTGAGTCCGTCTCATCGATAATGCCAACGGGAAGTCTAAGTGACCCCGTCTTTTCCAGTCCTGTGCAAACGGGCGGCCGATCGGCAATCTTCTCCGATTCGGTGTCAGTTGGCATTCTCCGTGAATCCAACTTGTTAACCTTACCCACTTTCGTCATCGAGACCGCGCTAGAGACCCGTCTTCAAGAGTTTGCAAAGACTCTTGAGGCGTCGATTCTCGATAAAGTTTACGCGCGTCTCGATGCGTCCACCGTCGACAAAGGGAAAGGTGTGGCCCCGGAGACGCCACCACCGACTCAGAATGTGGATGCTGAAGCCATTCTCTCTGCCATTTCCGTGAAGGAGCTATTCTACCTTCTACGAGCAAGATTCGAGTCGATGACGGAACTCGACGAGGAGGAACAGCAGATGAAGAGAATGATGACTCAACCCATGACTTGCCGCGCTCAAGGCGAGTCCAGCGGGATCAGGCGCGACGATCAAGACGATGATCAAGATCGCCGCGAGGGAGAGAATAGGCAGCTAGGCCAACAATCCCAAGGACTCATGCACTCGACGCCGTCCTCCTCCTCCGGGCCTGAAACAACGCCCGTAACAGAAACCTCACACCAAACTAGCCAAAAAACACACCTTATCTACCCTGAGTCACTAGCCAAATCACCCTCACCACCACCCACTACCGTCTCCAAAACTCTAATCGTCACATCGACGTTAGAGACCACCCCCACACCGTCTCCACCCACAGTCTCCGAACCTCTAACTATCACATCGATGTTAGAGGCCACCACCACACCTACACCACCCGACACCCAAATCATCCTTGCCAAAACCATCACCACAACTGAACCACCAGAGTCTCCACCACAACCATCCCCACAATCCACAAACTCTTTTGACGCAACACCCTCGCCACCACACAGCGACACTCCTCTCAACACCGATTCCAATATAGCTCCCGAGGACGTCTACTGCGCACAGAACGAGATCGAAGCCTACATCTTCAATGATGAATGGCTGTACACACCCGCCGATGTAGTAGCAGCCAGGAAGCTGGTGGAAAACGCTCGACGTCTGCTAATGGAACCCTCACTAACGCTGATCAACATTGCAGACAACGAGGACGGAGAGGAGTACGACGCTGAACCTGCCGAGCTCGAGAACATCCTACAATTCCAAACGCAGCAAACTGAGGCCCCTGCTGCTCAAACGGATGTACCCACGGTGGATATACCGGAAGCACCGTGGAAAACAAAAAGATCACCGCGCCGTTTCAAGAAGAGATCAGGAAGAGGATCTGGCGACGCAAGGAGCAGATCATCACAACCTTCGACGAATATGAGCTGATGAACATCCAAAATTGGAGCGAGAGAAAGAAGCAGCTCTATCGATGGAGCCTTCTTTGCCACAAATGCACAAAAAGGACGCTATCCGATGAGGAAAACATCGCTCAGGAAATGAATCGGGCCCCCATCTGCAAAGTTACTGACCTCTGCCAAGAGTCCAAAGGACCTGTCCATTACCCAGTATTCACAGTAATGAGGCAGGATGAGAGCTACTGTGAAGTCAGTGAGGCGGACTTCAAGTTTCTGCGCCTGGGCGACCTGTACAGCATGCTGGAATCCATGAAGCAGTTCAGACTCGTCCTCAGAAGCTCTGGACATCTCGTACGTGCTGAACCGGTCACCATGGGATATGTGGCTCTCAAACGCCACATGCTCCGACAGGTCAGATTCTTCGCCGCCCACGATCTGCAGATGGCGGTGGAGCACAACCTGAAGAAGGTGAATCTGACTCGCCCATCTTTCAAGAACGCGGACGGACTACCGAGAAGGCGATGTGATCGACGGAGACGATCCGGCGGTCGCCTACTCGAACTATAAGGGAAAGATGAGGATGCTGCGCTGCTCCGAAGTGGCAAAGTTCTCGGATGGAACGCTCACCATCATCCAAGACAAACTCATGAAGATTTGCCGCATACTTTCAGAAGAAGATCCTCTCTGCCGATCCAAGTTCGCGAAGCTCATTGACGCTATAGCTAATCGAATGGTACTTCGAAGGAATCTCCGCGCCTTCGAGTTCAAGCTAGGGCTTCGGGAAACACTCACACGCTAATCCACCACCGCTACGCGCAAGATCCAAGACTCCCAACAATTGACACAAAGGGGGAGATTGTTAGGATATTTAATAGATTGTGTCAATAGTTTAGGTCTTAGGATTTATTTTGTAATTATCCTTTAGCTTAGGCTTAGGACTATAATGTAATTATCTTATATTTAGTGATTGGGCCTTAATATACCTAGGGTTAATGTGGTATATAAGGTTTTACCAACTCACTTTTGAAAGTAATCAAAGATAAAAGGCTTATCCAAATTTTTCACACAATACACACACTCAAAGGTGAGAATACTCCCTTTTCATTCCATTAAAGCCTCTTTGATTCCTTGTTTGGTGCAATCGGGACCAACAACACTCGTAGAAATAAAAGAGCTATTTCCACTTTTAAGATAGTTGCTTCTACTTATTCACTTCAGCCGATCACCTTTAGAAGCACCAACTTCGAAATAGGCTCTACGTCAAAAAATCATTCTGAAACAAATGCCACAAGGAAGACTCGTAGGAAACAAGATCCAGCCATAAAGAAAGCTTATGGCGCCGTACATGAATGTACTCACCTAAGGTATCCTGTAGAAATTAAATCCCCAAAGCACCTTAGGAGACTATCATAAGAAAAGATCTTTTCCTCAGTCAAACCCTCCAAAGCATTTGTACGTGCTGAAACCTTCCCTGTAAGGTTCAACCCAAATGGGTTCCTAAATCTCCGCCTAGGACGACGAAAGCCAAAAGGGCCAAGTCTCCTATAGAGGAAAAACCCAAACCCACTTTTTCAAAAGTACAATGGGTTATTAAGACTCTTCCAAAATAGATTTAGGAGTCATATCTGAACCCAAAACTAAATCTGCTAATCCGAGAGGATCCATGCTTAAGTGGGTCCCTAAAGCTCTCTAAATTATTTTTGCAGATCCATCATGTGTGGTACCTCGACTCTGGTTGCTCCACACACATGACTGGTAATCAAGAGCCGCTGAGCAACTACAAAGACCGACCAAACGGCAAAGTCAGATTTGGGAACAACGATTCAGCCCCGATTCTAGGACTTGGAGATATCATTCTGAAGAACTGATCATCAAAGATGTCTCATACGTCGAAGGCCTCCGCCATAACTTGTTCAGCATAGGCCAATTCTGTGACAAAGGCTTCCAGGTGGTCTTCCATGCTGACCGGTGCAGAATTTTGGATAGTCAGGACACAGAACTCCTTCAAGGACTTCGGAGATTCAATCTTTACACGATCAACCTGACGTCTGTGCGGCCCTCGACAGCTGTATGCCTCATTTCTCAGACTGATTTACAGAGGAACAGCTTATGGCATCAACGACTGTCTCATCTGAATATGAAAGCTCTCCAACGCCTTTCTACAAAAAAGTTGGTTCACGGTCTTCCAACCATATGCTACAAAAGGAGCATCACTGTTCGGCATGTCACCTAGGAAAAATGAAGCGAGCATCTCATCACGTCCAGCAAATAGCATCTACTTCTCGACCACTGGAACTAATTCACATGGATCTCTGTGGTCCGATGCAGACTCAGAGTATCAATGGAAGAAAGTATGGCCTTGTGATTGTAGATGACTATTCTCGCTACATGTGGACAAAGTTTCTCCGAACGAAAGATGAGACTGGTGACTTGATTATCAATTTTGTGAACACAACTCAAAATCTGCTGCAACAGACTATTCAAGTTGTTCGAACAGACAACGGCACTGAGTTCAAGAACAATCACCTCAGTGAGTTTTATCGGAAACTGAGAAAAAGTCAACAATTTTCAGCCGCCAAAACACCTCAAAAAAGTGGGGTCGTTGAAAGGAAAAATCGAACACTAGTGGAAGCCGCTCGTACAATGCTGATCCAATCGGGACTTCCACACTTTCTATTGGCTGAAGCAGTCAATACCGCTTGTTTTACTCAAAACAGGACGGTGGTTCACAAACGGTTCAACAAGACTCCGTACGAGATTGTGAATAATAGAGTGCCCAACATCTCTTTCATTAAAGTCTTCGGGTGCAAGTGCTTTGTGGCGAACGACGAGAGCAACGTGCAAAGTTCGACCCTAAAGCATTCGAAGCTACATTTGTCGGGTATTCTTTAACATCAAAAGCGTACCGAGTATACATCAAGTCCAACCGAACTATTAAGAAAAGCTTTAATGTCACTTTTCACGAAGTGGCAGATATGGCTTCTGGTCAATTCAGTCGAGGACCCGTGCCTCACCCGTTGGTTCCTGGCTCAATTCAGTTCAGGACCCGTTCTCAACCCGTTGGCTTATGAAGACAACATTTCAGAACCCGTAATCACTGTGTGTTGTCACAAAACCAATAGAAGATGGCAACAACTTCAGGATCAGTGTCAGACGAAGCAACGAGACTTGCAATAGACGACTTGGATTCTCTCTTCGAACCGGTATATAGGTCATACACGACGACACCAACAATGGATTCTCTACCGAACGAGACCGACGTACCAAGTTCATCTCACACCTCTACCCCACCCGATTCAGAATTGCCACAGAACACAGAAGAACCTACAGTGGTCATCGAGGAAGTATCATCAGAGACGATCAATCCAAGTGCAGTATTGGAACTTCCTCAGACAAATGATCAATCGGAGACTATAGGCAATCTAGATCCACAGATGGCTGACTCATCGACTTCAGCCTTGCCTCATGAGCGCAAGTGGACGAGAGGCCACTCGGTTGATCAGATAATTGGCGATCCTTGGGTTGGTGTGAGGACACATCGTCAACACAGTCTTTTCAGTTGCTTCCTGAGCCAAAACGAGCCTACCAAAGTAGCAGACGCTCTTCGAGACCCGGATTGGACAATTGCAATGCAAGAGGAAATTCGAACGTCTTCAAGTGTGGACCTTGGTACCCCGTTCACATGGGAAAACAGTGGTCGGAACTAAATGGGTTTTCAAGAATAAGAAAAATGAAGATGGTGAAGTGATCCGGAACAAAGCAAGGCTAGTTGCTAAGGGATATAATCAACAGGAAGGAATCGACTACGACGAGACTTATGCTCCTGTTGCCCGTATCGAAGCTATCCGCCTCCTGCTGGCTTATGCGGCTCACAAAGACTTCAAAGTCTATCAGATGGATGTTAAAACCGCCTTTCTCAACGGCGTGTTAAAAGAAGAAGTCTACGTCGCTCAGCCGGAAGGTTTTTTGATCAAGAACATCCCGATCATGTCTATCGCTTGGACAAAGCTCTCGGACTAAACAAGCCCCACGTGCTTGGTACGATGTCCTGAGTGATTTCCTCGTGAAGTTTGGATTCATACGAGGAACGATAGACACAACCCTCTTCATTAAATGGCATGACAAAGATCTGATGGTCGTCCAAGTATACGTCGACGACATCATCTTCGGATCAACAAATCCTCGGCTCTGCAAGAAGTTTGGAGATCTCATGAAGAGCAAATTCGAGATGAGTCACATGGGAGAGATGCAATTTTTCTTAGGCCTTAAAGTCAAGCAGCTCAATGATGGAATTTTCACCAGTCAGACAAAATACATCAAAGATCTTCTGAAGAAGTTTCATCAAGACACAGAGCAAGTCTCTCAACACTCCTATGTCACCAAGCTGCAAGTTGGATGCTGATCCCACTGGTAAATCGGTCGGCATCACACTGTATCGCAGTATCATTGGATCTCTTCTTTACCTCACTTCGAGCCGGCCAGACATCATGTTTGCCACTTGCTTATGTGCCCGTTTTCAAGCCGATCCCAAAGAATCCCATATTCTCGCGGTCAAAAGAATTTTACGCTACCTTAAGGGCACCTCTACCCTTGGCCTATGGTATCCAAAGGGTACGAATTTTAAACTCATCGGCTACACTGACACGGACTATGCAGGTTGCCGAATGGACAGGAAAAGCACGTCCGGTGGCGCTCAATTTTTAGGCGAAAAGCTGGTTTGTTGGTCATCCAAAAAGCAGAACTGTGTGTCCACTTCGACGGCCGAAGCAGAATACGTAGCTGCTGCCAGCTATTGCTCACAGATGCTGTGGATGCGGACACAGCTTCGCGACTATGGGTACAATCTAAATAATATGCCCATATATAGTGATAGTCAGAGTGCAATTGCCATAACTTGCAATCCTGTTCATCATTCACGCACAAAACACATAGACATTAGATATCATTTTATCAAAGATCACGTAGAAAAAGGCACGATAGAGATGTACTTTGTGAACACCGAATTTCAACTAGCCGACATTTTCACCAAGGCCTTGGATGAGAAACGATTTCAATTCCTTGTCCGAAAATTAGGCATGTTGAATCTTCCGTAATATGGCATTACCTGATCTTCTGTGCTATCACATGCTCTATTCTATTGTTTTCCATGTTTATTTGTCCTTATCTTGCGTGATAAAAATAATATAAAGATAAAATATAATAATAATAATAATAATAATAATAATAATAATAATAATAATAATAATAATAATAATAAAATTATATATATAATATATATTTCTATATATAATATAATGGGGTATGACGAAATCCTTTAGGATGCTTTGTTCTAAAGTCACTTAGAATTTTACCCCGACATGCGATCGATTTAATTGCTTAAAATTTGTCAGTCTAAGTCGCATTCTTGTGTCTAAAAGGTCATTTGGTTGTCCCACTAGACACAAAGTCACTCTACATGCGTGAGGATTCAAGCCTTGTTCCTTTTTCCTTTCTTTGGATCTACTTCTCGAGTGAGTCACACATAAATTACTTGTCTTACCTAGTGATTCTTGGTGTCATACTCATCTTGCGTTAGATCGTCAGGAAAATGATAAGGGAGTTTAGGATATTCCTCATACGGCCTTATATAAATTTCCCCACGTTAGCCCATCCACTTTGAGCCTTCTCCGATGTCCTTTTCTTCATTTGAAACCCATTCCCAGCCTTCAACCGAACTCTATACTCTTCGAATGGTTGTTAAAACGAGAAAAGGAGGGGGAGATAACAAAAGAAAAAGTAAAATGATGACAAAAGAAGGCATTGCTCAACGCACAAAAATCAGACCAAAGGAACCGGCCTTTCGACTACCTTGTAGAAAGTGGCATGGTTCCTGCTGTGAACTTCTCCAACGATAATCTCGTACGCTCGTCAGAACGGCTGGAAGAGGAGCACCACGAAGTGAACTTCTCCAACGATAATCCGGTCTTATATCGGGAAACGAGAAGAGGAGTGCAGCTTCGGGTACGAATTCCATAACCGAGAACTTCTTCAAATTGATAATCTCTGAAACCTCTATAGGGATTAAGAGAAGAGGAGCATGGTATCGGCCTGAGAACCAACAAAAAGAAATTCGCCTACGATAATCTCCTAGAGCCTCATGGAGAAGCGGAGCTTCAGCTTGAGCATAGTATAAAAAGGGATAGTTCTTAAAAGAAAAGGAGGGAGAAAAGATTGAAAAGAAGAAAGACGCTGAAAAAAAAAGGAGACGGACGTAGAATTGGAAGACGATGAAGAGATAAGCTCACTTCCCTTTAAATTCCTTCCGTATTAAGTCCCAGCCAAATTATAACCCTTACAACCCTTTGATTCCACATAGACGGTCTCTCGCTTAGGTGAAATGATTAAAAATGCCTCGATCACAGGTAAATTGACTTAAAATTGCTTGTGTTGACTTGAGTGATAAAAATATAAAAATCCCAAGATAGCTAATTGAGAGCAAGAGCGAACCTAGTGAGAGTTGTCGAAATGGACCAGTCTATGAACTTAGGACTTTAGTTTGACGACATGACTTGACGGCATTTTCTTCTTTCAAATGTCTCGTAAAATTTTAGGCGTGACGATTGATCGAAGCAAAATAATCTGACCCCATAAATGAATATATATATATATATATATATACACATATATATAATAATAAATAAATAATAAATAATAAAATTCGCACATTTTGACATGAAATGTTATGTTTCACATGCGTTGAATTGAATAAATGCAAATTTCTTTAGTGTATCGCACATTCTAAATGCAATGTTAGATTGCATTGGTACTGAATTGTTTAAATGCGATAAATTTTTCATTGCTTCTACCCTCACACAATATTTTAAAGTACATGTTTTCGGAGACCATGTATACATGCTTGCTTGGTAAATTTGTGTACTCGTGACTTGAATTGATTTCATATGCTTGCATAATTAATTAATTCTTGTGCATCATTTGAGGGGGAGCAAGTATAAGACTTGTAGATTAGCTCCAAATATTTTTGACGTTTTTTTTAGCATTTCAGATCTTTCAAAATTAAGGAGTGAGACGTCGACACTACAAGGGAAGGAGCTAGTCACAGACCAAATTTTAACTCCATTATTTCTAACTTTTTTTTTCTAAGTGTTACAGATTTTTTAATCACTGCCAGGGAAGCTAGACGTTACTACACAGAAAATACAGTGAGTTAATTGCATTTATTTTAAACTCTCAGGGGAGCTTTACAATGTGATTTTATTTGAAATAGGGATCAATCTGAAAATTTTTAGAAGCAAATTGAGAAATTGGATATAAGAATTAATTCGCTATCATAAGTTTCTCGATCGTAAAACGGTGTTGAGAACGACTTTGATTAGCTGCGACAATTTGCGATCGAGAAAATTGAATAGAAGAGCGATTTTCTAATCGAAAATTTCTCGAGCGCAAATAATAATGGGCCTGATCCATTGCATCGCAAAATGTCAAATCGTAAACCCATCATCAACTTACAGCGAGAATAAAAGTTCACTTTATGTCAGTCGAAAAACTTTTTCTCACGCAACCCTAAAATCGCTCTCTCGCGAAAAACTTTCACAGACAGTTTAAATTTCCCAAAAATCTTTCTATTTTCAACACGAAATTGTCTGTTTAAGGTATAAATGAGATTCTGTTGACATTTGCATGTGATTTAACATCGTTAGCATCTGCATTTTGTAGTTTTTCACATGATTTATATTAGTTTCTCGACTGTTCTTCAAAACTGAGAAAATCGTATACTATTTTATAGTGTTTTAGGCATGATTTTGAATCCTTATCTGAAGTTAATGTCTGCACTTAAGATAGTTTCGATGTTCTTGATGAATCTAATAGTATAAATCTTCGAAAAATCTGCATCTTCGACTCTGATTTGAGTTTAGATAAAACTGGGCATTTGAATGTTTAAAGCCATCGAAGAACTTTGCGATCGCAAACAGACTTAATTGAATTCCGATTCAATTGAGATACTGTTTGTGTCAAATTAGTTCTCGATCGATAAAATCTGACTTAGTCGTTAAGATAGATGATTTTGACCGAAAAATTACTTACCATCGAGAAATCTAATTAGGATTTTCTGTGTGCAAAAAACTTAAGCACTGAATAGATAATTTAGATGCAAATTTTATTGAGCGCAAAACTTACTATCGCAAAATAGAATTTTCGTGTTAATTGGATTTTGGTCGTAAAAATTTAGCAGCGAAAAAAATTAATTTTTCAACGGTTAATTTTTCGATCGTAAAATTCGCCGCTTCGGACTTAATTGATTGAAAAATTTCTCGACGGTTGACTTATTCTCTCGTTGATTAATTTCTCGATAGAATTATATCGCAGCGAAAAAAAATTTGTTACTTACAATCGAAAATCACATACCGCTCGACAAATTTCAAATCGAAAATTTTATTCAATCGAGGAAAATTTCTCGATAGTAAATTTACCTGAGAAATAATTTCTCGATCGTAAATTTACACGGACTTTTTCTCGATCGTAAAATAGATCGACTACAGTCTCGATTTCAACTTCAACACTTAGAAAATTTTTCTAAGTCTTCTACTCTGTAGCGAACATTAGCGAATAAAATTTTCTCGATCGAAAAATTAAACTGAGTCATTACAATTGAAATCAATGCATAGGAAATCATTTTCAAAATTAATTTTATCGAGCGAAAAATTTCTCGGCATGAACAGTGTCATTACTTGCGATTAAACACTTGAAAATTTTCAAACTTTTTTTCACACGATTAGGTGTTTAACTCAAAATCGAAATTCCTATATGCATACCATACGATTTCAACTCAAAATTCATCAAACATGTCATGACTTGATGCAATATTATAGTTTGATGAAATTAAATTCATTCTCGACTAGTATAAAAAATTATGAACTAATGATTTGTTATATTTTTCAGATGGATCGCTATCCAAGATATAATCACATATACGACCACAATCTGTATCTGAAGGACCAGGATACAAATTTCCAGCTCGATCTGAGCATCTTTCGATGCCCGGACGAGATCATTGTCTCTATCTTGAGAGGTCACCCCATCTGGCACGCATTGACGGTCACCGCCTCAGAGCCAATGGTCTATCTCCAGCAATTCTGGGGATGTATACAAGGAGTTGTAGCGAATGGGGCATTCTCCTTCACAACAAGAATCGGGACGCGGCATATTCATATGAGTAAGAGCCAGTTCGGGATGATATTGGACTTGCCACACAGCGACAACTACGACCCGCTCCCGTCGGACGCAGAAATGGTCCATGACTTCATGCACATGGGATATCAACCGCAGCTCACCAAATTAGCTCAGGTCCAGAGCAGCGGTATCCCTCACCCCTGGAAGACACTATTCGGGATCGTAAACAAGTGTCTATCACCAAAGCATGCCGGTTTCGACAAGGGCAACGGCAATATACTGCGAATCTTTCACGGTCTCGCCTTCGCCAGAACTACGACTTCGCACAGCTAATCTGGAATGATCTAGCTGAACAGATCCGGCTGAAGGAAAACCGAAGGTCAAAGAACGTGCCCCATGCTCGATGGTTCAACGTGATCATGAGGAAGGTCATGGAGCTACATGCGGAGAACATCCCACAGCTGCCTCCTGGTGGAAACTATCAGCCGCCAAGGCTAAAGTTCTTCCACAATCCACGGCTCACGGACTTGGACCAACCGTCGATGCCGATTCCACTCCATCTACTCACGCTTGCCGACCCCGCGGGAGCTGAGTATCAAAGATTCTGCCGGGAACACCATTTAACGGAGCAAATGATCAGAGCGCCCCCGGCAGATTACCATGTGAGCCCTCCCCAATCGGAACACCAACCAAGCCCTGACGACGCGATGATAGATGTTGTCGCTCATGAGCTTCAACAGGAGTCTCCCTTGATCGAAGAGCTGATGCCCGACGTAGATGAGACCTTGATAGACGTCGTGGCTACCGAGATGGCGCTCGAGGCTCCTGAACATGAATATCAAGTGGAAGTGCCCGTTCATGTTGGCGTGCTCGAAGAAACCATTGAGGAGGTTCTTTTACCAGTAGCACAGCCCGAAGTCGAAATGAGGCAAACTTCACTTCCACCGGTGACGGATCAGGCAATGGAGGACGTCCATCGAGACCTCACTCCTCACACGGCACCTCGTCTGACACGGAGTCTGACGAGGAAATAAGTCTGATAAGGAGGACTCCCAGGAGACTTAGCATTCAACTGGAGTCCCTCTTCCCAGCCGTCACCAAGGCACCAGATACTACACTGACCACAACGACAAGTGTTGTCGGCACTTCTTCGCTCAATCTTGAGTCACAACCAACCAACGTGGTGTCTGGTTCGCAGGCACAACCTGAGCCTGCCTTAACACCCATAGAGACGAATCCTCCAGATTCGACTCGAGGATTGGGTGGAAGTCTCATACAGTCACAACCTCAAGTGACTGTGAGCCAACCACAGAGTCGGTGTCTACTCAAAGGTTGATAACAGGCGACATCAGTCGTCCTGGTCCATCTCAGGAGGCGTCCGCACCCTACGTGACGAACGAGCAGTTCCAGGCCGCTCTCTCTGTCGCTGTACAGTCTAGGGAAGACAAATCACAGAGAGAGTACTCCAAGCACTCGAGGCATCCCGAAGAGATACCGAGAAAGCACCTGCCTCTGAAGGCCCTTCGTCACAAATCAACCCCACACCTCCACAACCCACACCCACCGACCCTCTAGCCACTTCCTCCATCCTCATCAATCCATACACAATCCCCATCACCGAGCTTCATGACATTCTCCTCGCCCGTCTGATAGGCCTTTCCATCCGATCGCCGTAAGAACAATCCCTCTATAGGCGATTGGTGGACCATCCTGAGCCACCGACTGACACCTGCCGAGGCCAAAGCTCCCACTCACGGCGCAGACATGACGATCCTGACGATCAGAACCCTCATGAGGAGGAGAAGAGGCCAAGGACATCAATAAGTGGTCAAGGACAAGGCTCGGGCGCCACGCAGACAAGCGTTGGAGCTAGTGAAACCCAAACACAAACCCACCAAACACAAACCACCCAAACTACCTACACCACGCACCGCACCGCCCACATCGAACCACCAACCTTTCACCTCAGGACGCCTCCGTCCACACCACCGATCTACTCAAGCCCCTTGCTTCCGGAAGAAGAGGCAAGTGCTGCGATGCTTGTAGCTCTAGCAGCTACCCAAGCCACTCCCTCAGTCGCTCCAGACCAACCGAGATCCTCTGGACATGGCGTCAATCCACACGAGGCCCTAGACAAGTACATCTTTGAAGGACAGTGGATGACCCATTCCATGCCCGAGGAGCATCAAAGACGACGGCTTCACGACGTTCGGCGTTTTCTACAACAAGCGTCTATAGACCTCGTATCATAGAAGACGACGAGCTTCAAGAAGGTGAAGACTACAAGCGAGATATCCCAAGGCTACCAGAGTTAATCGCTCAACAGGCGGTTCCCTCTCCAAGACTAACGCCAGGGACCGTCCGGATCGACACGCAATGGGAAAACATCCAAATAGAAATTCCCTTCCTAGAAGAAGTTCGTGAGAATATTTGGAGGTCTCCGGATAGAGTGAAGAAGCCGAACGAGTTCGAGCTTAGAAGGATCTCTCATTGGGATCAGCAGAAGAGGATGACCTACCTCTGGATGCTGACCAAACTAGGACCTGATGTTAGGCTGGGGATGACTAAGACACAAACCAAGAGCCATTAAAAGAGTCTCTCCCCAATAAGCCAACTACTCAGCGTATACTGTGACAAAGGAAGACTTCCAACACCTCACTACATCATCGATCGAGTGGACAGGACCCGAGAGGAACTGAGCGAGAGCGACCTGCCGTACCTCCCCGCCGATGAAGTGTACTGTCTTTATCAGCTATACGTGCAGAAGTACAAAGGTCATCAGGGCTTCATCAAGAAAGAAGGACTCGAAGGGCTCTACTGGTTCATGATGCGACAAGTCAAGTACTTCGCCGCTCACGACCTTCAAATGGCACTTGAGAGCAATATGAAGAAGGTCAACATGACCGCTCCGCTCAGCAAATGACCGAAGATCGAAGGGCTTCCCAACAATCACGTGCAGATCAGCTCAGTCCTAGGCATCACCTACCACAATCCAATAGCAAAGAAGAATAGGTTGATGCTGAAGACTGAGATTCATAAGTTTTGCGATGGGATGCTCAAGGTCGTCAGGAAAAACATCGAGCAGAGGTTGGAAGAAATCAATCGAGATACGATGCTGAGGATCCATAGGTTCGTGAGAGAACAGCCGCTCCTAATGGAACTATTAGAAGATATTGAGGAGCGACTGGAGCTAAGGATCACGCTGAGGAACTTCGAGCATGCGCTGGGCTTGCGCAGATCATATTACGCCCGACGAGGACAAACGGCGTGGAGACGCAATCAAGCACAAAGGGAAGATTGTAGAATACCATTTGTAATTGTGCTTGATTTCATTAGTTGTCCTTGTAATTTGGGGCGTTGTATAGTAGTCCTTAGATTAGGACTAATTTGATATTTATACCAAGTTTGTTTGGTATAAATACATGTAAATCAATTGAGCTGAATAGAGAAAGTTTCTAGAATTGATCCGAATGGCTTGCAATTCGATTTTTCTAGAGAGAGAAACAACAGTAACTTTCTCACTCTACTCAAATTCTCTCTTGTTCTTCATTTGAGTTTTTCGATCGAATTCAATTGTTTATCAAATGATCGAATTACTATGAATTCTAGCCTAGGATCGTAGAGTTGTTAATCGTAGGACCTAACATTACCTTATAGACAGATCTTATCCATATTAGCACTGTGGTACTTACGAAGATAACATAAATGGTTCCACTCAGCATCTTATCAATTATGAAGCACATAAATCACGAATTTCCATTCAAATAAATACCATGTTCGCACATGGAAAGAATTCGTTTGCTCTTAACATTTTAGATGCAATTGCTAATGATATCTGCATGATTTCTTCCTAAAGATAGACAAGTTTCAGTGATGACGTGTTTTCCATGTATAGCATATATCCTTTCCATGTATAGCACAAGTGCAATAACTTAAACAGATAAGCACGAATTAAATGCATCCGTATCATATAATTCCTATTTCAGCATATCTTAAAATTGAATAACATTCATGCAATTATATCCTTATTATATAATATCCATAATTATCACATTCAAGGATATAAAAGATCTCATTCCATATATAGACAGATTCCAGTAGTAATATCATTACCATGTATATCATATTTACCTTTATCAAATTAACGCATAATCCTTACTCTAATTTGCATAGCGCAGCACATCAAGCATTAATCATGTCATTTATACAAAGATCAAAGTCACTTTCGATTTAATCATACTTTCCAAAATTACGTAACAATGATATCGTGACGGTGGAATCAATGATCACAGTGGTATTACATAAGTCATATTGCAATGGAATCACAGTGTCAAGATGTGATTTTCTCAAATACAAGCACATGATACATACATATTTTGAATTGCTAAATTTGTAGTGCATGTCTCATCTTAAGTACATGGAATAATCAAAACTCAAATACAGTGCACGACCAAAAAGGTCAACATTAGATATTTCCTAGTCACATAATTAGATGCTCGGTATACCTGAAGTCACTTAAGCACATAATTCCATAGATTCACTTAGGCACATAATAACTGCACAAAATTCATAAAATTACATGAGCATCAAATGCATATGCTAACTTCGTGTACTCACATAAGCATACAATGTGCGTGCAATTTTATTGGCCAACTAGCTTCCGGGGACTCAAGTTCTACAAAAGAGATACATCAAATGAAGAAAAATGTCGCCCACTTCCATTTCCCGAATGAGTGCGCTGCAACTCATTCTCATGGAAAGAAGTATATAGCCCTTAACCTTTGGCTCGTCTATCTGCCACTTGGCATATGTAGCCCGGTCTTCTTCACTCGCATCAGCCCCTGGGACTTGCGGTACGGGGGAATCGAGGACATAAGTTAGCGACTCCACACCTAGGACTATCCTTAGGTTATGTATCCAGTCCACTTGGTCCCACCAAACAGTTTCTCTCAAGCAGCATAGTAATAATGTTCGTCATTGCAGTAAATAGAAAGAAACGTAAGATGCAGAAAATAAAGATCTAATTAGGTTATCTTATCATCATACGCAAACAAGGACTTTTCGTTTCGCTTGACTCCCACTATTTTTCTCGAAAATATTTCCTCCGGAGAAGAGTTTCGAAAACCTCATTGAAAGTTTCATAGTGGAGTTGATGTCCCAGACTCGACTAGTCTTGCCTCAGCCTTTAATGCAATATTTGGCTCATCTATTCTTATCGAAGTCACGTCAAACGCGAACTTATCTAATAAGAGTTTCAACTATCCTTTCTCAGTCATTGACCCTCACGGCTAACCTTGCTTATTGGGTATAACTGCCTAAGTGTGACCTCCCAACTTATGCTCAAATCGTACAGAATGTACCGCCCCTTGCTGTCATATGCTTCGTGGGGGGGACTGGTATGACGAGCGGCGTCCAAGACGCACCCGAGACGCTAACACTGGGGCGGGATATACGATGCCAACTTACTCGGAACAAATCGCAAAACTCCCAAATGCTAGACATCACGAGCATGATAGAAGACGGGAATCAAACTCATGTACCCACTTAGTATTTATCAAACGGGAGACTAAACCATCTCACATAAGAGCACATAAAACATGCATATCATTTCAAAAACCAACACGCACGTAGATAGTAAATTAACCCTAGGAAAATAAACTACAAGACAGCACAAGCGGGTTATTTCTAGTCTATCCCTATGTAGCGACCCTCACTTTCTAATAGATAATTAGTGGCGGATTTTCGCACCATAAATCGTGGAAGACTCGGCAAACAAAAACTTTTTCCCGAAAATAAATATATCACAACAAAAGATTCGTCAACAAGGTCATGAATTTACATGGGCCTTAGCCCCAAAATGTCAAAATATCAAAACCCTAACTTCGGTCCACAAGTCGTCATTCATGTAAAGCCCTGCCCTAAAAAGTCCGTGGAGCACCGCCGTCATCCTGCCACAGCCGCGACGCGCATCGGCGTCGGACTCAGTACCTACAACACGTAAAGTCCAAGCTATTGCTCAGTAGGTGAAAATATGCATGTGTGCAGCGTGCACTCAAACCCATCCAACAATATATCATAAATGCAATGCACGCTCAACTTATTTCTCTCGTCTCGACCTAACGTAGTTCCAAACATCACACCGGGTCCTCACATCACAAAAACATATGCGTTGGACACTTACCAGTCTGACGCACTTGAGTCCCTTCCCAGGCAACACGCACCGGAGTCTCGCACCTCATGGGGCGCTTACCAGCCTGACGCACCTGAGTTGTAACCACGCCTCACGCACTGGAGTCTCGCGCCAACCTATCACACATAGGATTTCAAGCAACACGCACTGACGCTTCCCGGCCTGACGCACCTGAATCGCGACCCAAGCCTCACGCACCGGAGTCTCGCGTCTCGTAGGACGCTTACCGGCCTGACGCACCAAAGTCACTGTAGCGACCCTAGCCATCGCTACCATTTCTAGTCTTGTCCTAGGTTCCTAACTACGTATTTAGTTGGAAAGATACGAAAATACAGAATAAATTTTTCATTTTCGTGAATGTGCATTGTTTCTTTACATGTCAAAAGGGTACTTCCGTATTCCTAACTACATTCATGTCCTAAATAAATGGGATGTGTATATATTTGCGGCAAAAGAACCTCCTATGCGCCCGGCCTCACAGGTCGTCGTCCACATACACACCACCCCCAAAAGACGTCCGGAAGCTTCAAAAGTCTGCCTTGCCGGCTAGGCAATCACGTACCGTGATCAGACGAACCTACAACAAATAAAACGTGGGATGGGCTTATATAGCCCAGTAA
This sequence comes from Craterostigma plantagineum, assembly GCA_027422505.1. Classification (NCBI taxonomy): domain Eukaryota; kingdom Viridiplantae; phylum Streptophyta; class Magnoliopsida; order Lamiales; family Linderniaceae; genus Craterostigma; species Craterostigma plantagineum. Next base: position 21,521 of record JAPQWV010002949.1, on the reverse strand, counting down.
GTGAAACTTATGCAATGCAGTGCCCGTGTCATGACTCGCGTAGGCATAAGCGCCAATGTTCATTAATCCTCACAAAATCATGTCATGTCATGTCATGTCATGTCTTGTCTTGTCTTGTTTCGTCATGTCTTATAGGATCCCTAATACACGTCTTGTCTTGCATGTGTCTTGTCTTGTAGGGTCCTCGGCAAATCTCGCTACGAGGGCATTCGCCCGATTTACACGTCTTGTCTTGCACGTGTCTTGTCTTGACATCCGTGACATAGAAGTCACCCCGTAGCATTAGAAGAGCCGTATCACACGTCTTGTCTTGCACGTGTGTTGTTTGGTAATTAGTAATTAACTAATGTTAGAAGCTTATTTGTCATGACATGTCGTAAAACTCTCGTGAGACTCGTGCATGCACGTGAAATGCATGTATGAAATGCCAAATGACTTGTCATGCCATGCCATGTATTGTGTAATTCATGTCATGTAATAATTCACACATAATCATAGAAGCACATAATCACGTAAGAAATGCGCATTTAATTTTATGCGTTGTAGTTGAAGAGTCCCACTTACCTGTCGTCCGAGCTATTCTAGCGTACTTCCCCGTGAACTTCCTAACGTACAACCTTTTTCATAAAAGGCTTGAAGTATTAGTACTTTATCCTCTTTAACCTATCTTACCTAAATAATCTGCTTTAAGCATGTCAATTATTTAGGTTATACTAGGTTGCTCTTATTCCTTGTCGCTCGATTTACCTTGCTACATTTTCTAAGTCCTTTAATTTCTGTTCTAAGTCACATTAGAATTCAATTTCGATCTTAGCTATACTCGTCAGCGCAAATTCGCTAATTCAGATTTCAGTTTCGATCGAAACCTTTAGTTACACAATTCCACCTAAAAATTCACTACCCACGACAGGTTCCAAGTTAAAGTATTCCAATTCCTAACGTGAGAAGCTCGGCGAAAGTTAGAAATTATTAGTATTGCATTTCTCCCGATTTAGATTCCTAATTTCCATGGCTTTCGCCCGAAACCTTGCATGGAAGGGTATCATTTTCGATCGATTAGTGGGTTTCGCCGTGCTCTTTCGTCAGCATGACGTCAGCCAGATCACATTTATGCCATGAGGGTTTCGCCGAGACCTCTTTCGATCGAAAGCCCTTTTTAGTTAGCTACTTTCGATCGAAAGTCTAAATCAGTTACCCTACTTTCGATTGATTTTACGTGGTATGGATGGAGTTTCGCCGAAAATCTCATCGCCCGAAACTCTTAAACAATTTTCTACTTCCGATCAATTGCATGGGCTTGGTTTCGATCGATTTAAGTTTGTTAAAATGAGTTTCACCGCGTGTTTTCGTCACTGTGACGTCAGCCCGAGTTTCGATCGACACCATGTGTGTTGAGGAGTGGGTTTCGCCCGATTCTTATGTGAATTAAGTTGTGTGATTGTATCGGCGGAAGTCCAATTGATTTCTGTAGTTTCGATCGAAACTCAATCAAAACCCTAATTTTGCCCGAAACTCCCTTTCTTAGTATCTTTCGATCGATTAATTCTATCCCTTCCTAGTTTCGCCGAGATTTCTATCGCTCGATTGTCACATTTAAATCTTACTTTCGATCGAAAGTCACGTTATTTATTTTAAATTGATGATCCCTTCTGATATTCTTTCGCTCGATTGATTAAGTTGAATACTTAGTTTCGATCGAAAGTCTCATTTTCCCAATTCAATTGGTCAATTCCTACCTATTCCTTCCAATCGATCGAAACTTAAATTGACTAGCTACAATTGCCGGACTTATTAACTTAGAAATTAATTTGATCGAAACTTATGTTATCATGTTCAAGTATGGCCCGAAACCTAAGTGTTCATCTACCCGAAACTTAAATCCTAAAATCATCTTACCCAAAATTCACGAGTTCTACAATTCTTTGTGCCTTAGAAATCGTTAGTTCTATACCAAGGGTTATACTCTATCGACTTACGAACCCCAAATAATTTCCTTCACCCTTAGGACATTCCATACTACCCACAGCTTACCTCATTGTAAAATTATAAGCCCCTACGAGGTTACCCCCAAAATTTGGCTAATCTCAAGGAATCATTTAAATGCCGAACAACGCCCTTAACTAGGGTTTCACGTCGACCTTACACCTTGGTTCCTCCATTTTTCATAAATTCTCGAATTTCGATATTTAAACAATCTAAACTAGTACGAATTTCGTCGAGATCATAAGGAATAATCACTTACCAACTCGAAACATTAAGCTACTTGCAGTGTCCTTGGGTTAGAGTCTTCCCGTCTCCTTCTCCTTTCCTTTTCTTCACGTCGAAGGCTTCTTAAATGGAGGGGTTGTGTAAATTGTGAAGGTTCGATAGTTTCTCCTTTTTGATGAGTTTGAGTAGAAAGTAGATATTTTAACAAATGAGTGGTTGATGGGACCTTTCTAGGCGTGGGTTTCCCATGTTTTAAGGAGACCTTGTCTCAAATGCTTGTCACAAATGGATTGGGTTAAAAATTGAGGCTCTACTTGGGCTTAAGGCTAATTATCTAGTTGGACGGTCTTATTTCATTGCTTTAATAAATTTCTATTAAGTTGGACCAATCCTTATTTTGGGCCAATTGTATTGATTTAGTTGGCCATGATCGTTTGGGTCTAATAGTAGTTCTCTCAATCCGAAGGCTTACAATATCATAAATTTTATACGAAATTATTTCTAAATCCTAATAACATCTCTGATGTCGTAACGCACGTAAAACACCTATATCATGTAGCACATATCATATACTTAATGTGCATAAAATTCACATAAAACCTCCTACGCCCATAATTAGCGCATGAAATTAATAAAATCACGTAAGCACGAAATTAACGTGCAGTTATTCACAAAATCTCTTAGGCACATGGTTCCATGCACGGAATTCATGACGTGATGCGGACATGTAGTTAATCCCTGAAGTTCGTGTAGGTCACATAAAACACATAATAAACATGCAAATTCATGTAGTTGCGTAACCGCTAAATTCGTGGACCACATAGGCATAGAATATGCACAAGATTTATTGGCCATACTAGTTTTCAGGGACCCGGGCATTACAGTCACACACGCTCCAGGCCTCACGCACCGGGGTATCACACCAGCCTGTCGTACTTGAGACCGCACACTACCTCAATGGTCGCCATTACGACAAATATTGGTCACATTCTACCCCACTCATCACTATTTCAAAATGTTACTATTCCAATCGTTCACTAAAATCAAACGTATATATGTCGTGCAAATGGAATGCAACACTCAAGGAACAAACATATATAAATAAACAGTCAAAACGAAAACTTCTATAATTCCAAACCTTAATTGTAAAAAAAAAAAAACTCTAATGTGCCAAACATCAGTAATTACTAATATATATAAAGTAAAATACTTAAATTTATTAGCATGTTTTCCTAAACCTTTCCTAAAGTAATACCTCATAAATTCCCTAACAATGATTCCTAAAATTTCTAGTCTTACCCGAAAGTCTTAAACTATTAAAACTTGAGGTAACCCAGATCGTCCGAATTATTATAACTCACCCGACTATCTAATAAATCAATATTCTATATAGGTTGGCGAAAGTCCATCAACTAGGCTTGTTTCGCCCGATCAGTTAGCCTTCAACATTGCCTGATCTTATCACACGGCAAAAGTCATTTTTCCTAAGGTGGTTTCGCCCGATTATCCTAATAGGTAAATATTCTATTCAGTTCGGCGATTCTAATTCACAATCGCTCGAAATTGACTAAAATGTTTCGAGACCTGAGGGGTGAGCAAAACCGGATATCCGGTTTTTCGGATATCCGAAATTCGGATATCCGGATTTTCGGATATCGAAAAACGGTATCCGTATCCGCTCCGGTTTTAATCGGATATCCGGTTTATTCGGATATTTATAGCGGATATCCGCATCAGGTTTTTAAATTTATTTTTCTTATATTTTTGCATTATTTTCTTTTCAAAATCATATTTTTTATTTCTTACCACCATAAAAAAATATATTTCTAATATTAGAAACCTACACATAGTACTTCATACAATTCTCTAACAAAGTTTTTTGCAATTATAAAATAATATAAATTTAAATATTCTACTTGATGATATTTTTTCCTTTTTGGACATTCATTTTTCTTTCTGGACTAATTCTTTTTATTTTTTTAAATATAAAACCGGATACCGGATATCCGAATTTTAGACAAACCACTATCCGTATCCGATCCGGTTTATTTTAAAATAAATCGGATCGGATATCCCATCCGATTTTTAAAACCGGATATCCATTTTTCCGGATTTTGAAAACTGGATACCGGATCGGAATCCGGTTTCTTGATATTTTTGCTCACCCCTACCTGACACAATACCAAAAGCAATCGGCCGAAAGTGCTAACTAACCTAAGCTGCGATTATGATTTATAATCGATCGATACTAACGAAAATGTTTCCAAGACCAGACATGATTCTAAATCAACCGAAAGTGCAAAGTAACCTACTCGGCCGATCGAAACTCATTTGCTCATATTTAAATATTATAAGAGTTACAATAATCTAAAGAGTTAATTTCGTTTCAGCCCCACTTAATCAAGTTTCATTTGAATTCAGCCCCAATTGCTTTAAATTTCAGTTTAAAACACCCATTTCAAGTTTGTCTTAGAGTTAAGGACCCAATTGTGCTAAAAAGACCCATTTGCCATCAACTGTTGCGAAAATTTACATATATATGCCATCATCCCTCACGTTCTAGTTTTTGGTCCATTTTCGATTCTTCCAACACCCAAACGCTCCGAAATCTCTGAAATCTTCAACGTTATTGAGCAAAAAAGGTAAAGTCGAGCTCAATTTCTCATGGGTCCTCGTAACCAGTGGAAATTTTCTATGTTATGTTGCAATAATGTTTTAAACTAAATTTGAAAATTTTGCTACAAACACGAGTGAAATCTTGACTTTTGTGCTCGAGTAACGTTGATTCAACCAACTCGGATGTGGGTTTGAGTAATCGACACGAATTATCAACGAATTTTGCCGCGACCTAATATCCAAACATTTTCAATTTCAGTAACAAATCACTTTATCTGGGTAACATTTTTTGCTCGTACGGAAACTCTACCATCAGAACCTATACCAGATTCTTAACATTGAGGAATAAATGTTGCCTCAGTAATAACAAATAATTTCAGTAACACGTCACTTTATCTAGGTACCATTTTCTACTATTTTGGAAACCATACCTTAAAAACAATAACAGATTCCTAACATTGAGGAATAAATGTTGTCTCATATATAACAAATAACGAGAAGACAATAACAATTTGTTTCTTATAATAACTACATGCAATTAGTCGGAATAGGGCATCAAGAGGAAGATCAAAAATTCGTACGACACCCAGAACTCTCTGAAATCGCAGAAATCTTCAACGTCAGTAATCGAAAAAGGTAAAACCGATCTCAATTTCTCATGGGTCCTCATAAACAAGGACAATTTTCGATGTTAAGTTGGAGTAATGCTTCAAACATAATTCGAAAATTTTGGTAAAAAAACAAGTGAAATCTCGACTTTTATGCTCGAATAATGAGTATTCACACCAATTCGGATGTGGGTCTTAGTAATCGACATGAAATAACAACGAAATTTGCGACGAGCTAAGATCGAAATATTTTAAATTTCAGTAACACATCACTTTATCTGGATACCTTTTTCTGCAAGTTCCAAAACTCCACCTTCAAAAATAGTAACCGATTACTAATAAATTGTAACAAGTCTTGCCTCATCTATAACAAATAATAAAAAAACAATAACGGTTTGTTTCCTATAATTACTACATGCAACTGGTATGGACTAAGGTGTCAAGAGAAAGATAAAAAATTCGTATGCTACCCAAAACTCCCCGAAATTGAAGAAATCTTCAACGTTAGTAATCGGAAAAGGTAAAACCGATCTCAATTTTTGATGGGTTCTCATAAAGAAGGAAAATCTTCGGTTATGTTGGAATAGTGCTACAAACCCATTGGTAAAAAAAACTAGTGAAATCTCGAATTTTATGCTCGTGGATTCACACCAATTCGGGCGTGGGTCTTAGAATCGACAATAATTATCGATGCTAGTCACGGAATAACGACAAATTTTGATGCGAAATATTGGAACGTTTTGTCAATTAAAAAGTTGGTTGGTAACACTTCATTTATTCTGAGTAACAATTCACGCATTCTGGGTAACACATAACTAAGAACATTCTAGAAGGTTTAGATTGTCAGAGATATTAACAGTACAATAACTTAATATTACCACATTGCCTGCGTGAAGAAATACTTCAGGCTTTTGTGGTTTGTGGAGATCTCACATCGTTCCCCATACTAATAGCGCCTCCAAATCTTCAGCGCGAAGACCACTGCTGCAAGTTCGAGGTCAGGCATCGGGTAACTCTTCTCGTATTCTTTCAGCTGACGAGAGGCATAAGCCACTACATTCCCGTTCTGCATTAGCACGCATCCCAACCCATTCTTCGAGGCGTCGCTATAAACTGAGAATCCTCCAATTCCATACGGTATCGTAAGAACTAGGGCTGTAGTTAGTTGCCTTTTCAGTTCTTGGAAGCTCTGCTCACACTCCTTGTTCCACTGAAACGATGTATTCTTCCTTGTTAATTTCGTCAGCATTGAGGCAATCTTCGAGAAGTCCTTAATAAACTTCCTATAATAGCCTGCCAAGCCGAGAAAGCTCCGTACCTCGGTCACATTTGTTGGCTGAGGCCAGTTACTGATGGCTTCGATCTTGTTCGGATCCACAGAAATTCCTGCTCCGGAGATAATATGTCCCAAGAAGGCAACTTGGTTGAGCCAAAACTCGCACTTCATGAACTTAACGTATAGCTGCTTCTCCCGTAATACTCCAATGAGTGTTTGCAGGTGCTGCTTGTGTTCCTCATTTGTCTTCGAACAGATACGAATGTCGTCTATGATACTATGACGAACTTATCCAAAATTAACTTGAACACACAGTTCATCAAGTCCGTATAGGTTGCCGGCGCATTAGTCAGTGCGAAAGGCATGACCAGGAGCTCGTAGAGTCCATAGCGCGTACTGAAGGCAGTCTTCGGGACATCTTCTCTCGAAATCTTTAGCTGGTGATACCCTGATCGTAGATCGATCTTTGAAAACACCGTAGCGCCTTGTAGTTGATCAAATAGATCGTCGATCCTTGGGAGGTGATATTTGTTTTTTATTGTTATTTTATTCAGCTCCCTGTAGTCAATACACAACCGCATCGTTCCGTATTTCTTCCGCATGAATAGTACCGGCGCTCCCCAGGGAGAGAAACTCGGTTGGATGAATCCTTTCTGCAAAAGTTCGTCTAATTGCTCTTTTAGTTCCTTCAGTTCTGTTGGCGCTAACCGGTAAGGAGTCTTAGATATTGGTGCCGCTCCAGGCACCAGATCTATTGTGAACTCAATTTCCCTATCCGGTGGTCGTCCCGGCAGGTCTTTAGGAAACACGTCCGTAAAGTCTCGAACTATGGGTACTTCTTCCAATTTCGTGGATGAACTCTCTTTCGACTTCATCGCAAAAACGAAATATGCTTCGCATCCCGCTCGGATTAATCGTTGGGCCTTTAACGCCGATATTCTCGATACATTCTTTTACCGTCCCCGCGAAGGTAAAAGGCTCACTTCCTTCTATGTTGAATGTGACTACTTTAAGGTTACAGTCGTTCACAGCTCCGTACTTCGACAACCAGTCCATCCCAAGAATGACATCGTAATCATTCATTGGAATGACTACTAAATCTACAGGCAATTCCTTATTGCCAACAAACACTGGACTATCTCAGTATCTGGTTAGTTCTAGTCAGATCCCCATACGGCATAACTACATTATATTCGCATTGAAACTGACGAGTGCGTGGCCCCTGAGTCTACTAGTATGCATATGGGAGTTTGGTGGATAGATAGGATACCTTTCACCACGGACGGATTTTCTTCTGCTTCTTCCGAGGTGATGGTATACACTCTAGTTGGCACGGCCGGCGGCCTGACTCCGGCTTGGCTCCCTGACACGTTCTCCGGGAATGTTCTGGAAAAATGCCCCCGCTTCCCACATCTGAAGCAGTTATTGGTTTGGGCATAGCAGTTTCCAGTGTGTCTCTTTCCGCACGTCGAGCAGTTAGGGGTAGGCGTTGGATAACCTCCTTGATTTGGGTTCGGTGGTCGGTTTGGCATCCCTTGTGGACATTTGGGGGTCTGTTCTGAAAGTTCTGCTTCCCTCCTTTGGGCACAAACTGTCGCTCTGATTTCCTCCCTTCCATTGTGATCCTTGGATTTGCGCAAATTTTCTCTTAGCCTCCTGGGCACGAACGATCCTGGCCTCGGCCTGATTTGCCACCATGACCTTTTTGCCACTTGCGCATAGGAAGCTCCCTAATGTCCCGCCATACTTACGTCCTTGTACAGCTCCAGCTTCAAGCCTTCAAGGAATCGCTCAATTTTCAGAGCGTCCGTACTCACCATATGGGCTGCGAACCACGACAGGTGCTCGAACTTCCTGATGTATTTCGCAACCGCCATCGTTCCCTGCCTGAGATTTATGAAGTCGTTCATCCGTTGGGTGCCCACTGGGGTAGTGAGGTATTTGCCCCTGAACAGCTCCATAAATCTGTCCCAGCTCATGGTCGCGTGATTCTCGATCACCATTATGGCGTCCCACCAATGCCCCGTGCTTCCCCTTAGCAAGAATGCAGCGCAGAGGGCTTTCTCCGCTTTTGGGACGCGGCTATACACGAACATACTTTCGGGTGTCCTCAACCAGTCTTCGACTGCTGTTGGGTCAGCTCTATCCTCGAAAGTCGGTGGGTTCAGTCTACGAAATCTTTCGCTCACTATCTCAGTTCTGTCAGCCTGAGCAGGTCCTACGTTCGTGTTGTCTGCTGAAACAGATGCTGGATTTAAGCAGATTGCTATCGAACTAGCTCTATGGGCTGGAAAATGTCGCATCTCGGTTATTGGTAGGGGTTGTGTTTCCCCTGTTCTGATCATCACCGCCACTGGTTTCACCCCTAGTTCTTACCATCTTTTCTTTCTATCCTGACAGTCCTATAGCTAATAAATTATACAACACAAAAGTTCACATAAGCATAACAATTACAGACAAGGCCGCTTCCACGCTTTCGGGTGTGTGTACATGGACAGTCTACAGAACCTGTGATCGAAGCTCTGATATCACTCTATCAGGACCCGCTGTCCTCGCCACCTATTCCAACGTTATCCGACGTGCCTAACGAGGGTTTGAGTTAATGAACTACTGAATTTCGTATAAAATTTTTCTTTTTCCATTTATGTAATGGAACATCGTTCGTTACTTGACAAAAGAATGCTTCCAATTCCTAATTACATACAAACGTAATTACATGGGAAATGTATAATGGCACAACAAAAGAACTCCTATGCGCCCGGCCTCACAGGTCGTCATTCATGCACAGACTTCCACCCCAAAAGCTACTGGAAGCCTCAAAAGACTGCCTTGCTGGCTAGGCGATCACGTACCGTGTTCGGGTGTACCACAACACACAACGTAAGGGATGAGCGGTATGCCGTAAGTGAAAATTTATGCATGACGTGCAAGTGATGAAACCCCGCAAAGGCAATCGATGCCGATGCATCTTAAGTCCAATAGATTAAACTCAATCTCATATCTTTTATCTTTTAGGGCCCTTAGCGGACTTTTAGCCAGGCGTACACTGTAAAGAGCTCTATCCAACCATAGGGATAAGTCCAAAGTATGAGGGCATCAACCCAACCATACTAAAGCATGATGGCATCAGTCCAACAACGCTAATCAGAAATATAAGGGCATCAACCCAACCATGGTAATCCCCCGACGCGTCAACGTCGTTTGTATATTGGCGATGCATCAACGTTGCTGACGGCGCATCAACGCGGTCCCGGTGCCCTGGAAGCCACCTTTTAACTTTTCTATTACTCAATGTCATTCTTACCATTCGCGTTCTGCGATATACTTTATGCACGCTCAACTTACATAATTCCCAGAGTAATTCGTGCATGCTCGTGAAATGCATCTTACCTCAATGCAATGAAAGTTATCATAATCATAAATTCATGTAATTCACATAGCATGTAATAACATCGAAGCACATAGGCACATACGTTAGGCACAAACAAGCAGGTTATGTGTTGTAGGTGAATTTCCACTAACCGGTCTGGTGAATTTCCTAATATCTTGTCCTTTAAACATGAAAATGGTATAAAATTAGTGTATAAATTATGCTAATTGACTGCGTAAATTTTCGTTCGAAAATTCTATCAAAACAGCGTTTGCCTATACCGAAAATTGACCCTGAAAAATACTGATAGGCTATTTATGATCGGGCGTTGAAAGAGCCTATGCTCATTGAAATCATATTATTTTTCTAATTAAATGGTGCAAAAAAATTTTTCCTCAAAAGGCGATTGATTTTTTTTTTATTTTTTATAACTTAAATGTTTTTATCTAAGGGTTCAATTCGTGAAGTTACCCTAATTCCTATACTTCTCTGATTCGCGAACCCAACCTCTCATATGATTCGCAAACTCCTTATGAATTAATGTAGATTCGCGACTTGGTTGGACCCGCGAAACCCTCGTTTCGCGAATCAACCTACTTCGCAAACTACGTTTGCCATAGTGTGGTTTGCGGCTTGCAGTTCGCTAACCTAATTCGCGAAGTTCGTCTAGTTCGCCACTTGCTAAGGATTCGCCAACTCCACCAAGTTCGCGAACTCGCTTACTTCGCGAACCATCATGTTTCGCGAATCATTGACTCGCGCTCTTGTGGAGTTCGCGACCTGTTGATTTCGCGATTCTTCACTTCGCGGTTCCATACTCAATTCGCGAAATGCATCCAGCATCACACAGGTCGCGAAGTCTACTTCGCGAACTCCTCAAACCATCATATAGATTCGCGAATTTCACTTGCGCGAACCCATCCAAGACCTCCTAAGTTCGTGAAAACGCCCTACGAACTTCGCGAACTCTATTCATCTCTTCCTCAATTCGCGAAATGATCTACTTCGCAAACCAAATTAATTTCGCGAATTACTTAGACCTCCGTTCGCTTCGCGACTTATTGAACCTGTGAAACTCTCATTTCGCGAATCCATGCAACGAGGCCCCCTTGAATTCGCGAATCCATCATTCACCAAGGGTTCGTGAACCATGATTCGCGAAGTACTTATTTCACGGCCCATCATGCCCAGAAACACCTTTCGGTTTGCGAACTCTTACTATTTTCAATCAAAATGTACCTTTTTCTCAAGAGCAGTTTGAATATCATATGAACTCTAAAAACCCTAAATATTCGAACATATTAAAAATACGATTCTGGGCGGATTTTAAGTATACAACATCCTAAATATGCTAGATTCGAACTTAGAGCAAAAATCATAAGCAAAAAATGTAAGAACATAGTAAAGATTTTATCGAAACCTTGGTTTCGATCTCCTCCCTCTCTTTACTTGGCATTTTTAGAGTGAGAAGTAAAATTATCTTTTCTTTTCTTCTTTCCTCATATATATTATTGAGCCAAACACTACCAATAATAAGGGTAATAACGAAATAGTCCATATGCTTGTGCTTATCCCCAATTTTGACATCCCCTATTATTATTGCTTTCATTTACCTTCATTCCTTATCTTCAAAAATTTCCTAATAAGTTAGATGAAGTAAACTATGTGCCTAAGAGAGGGGGGTGAATTAGGCTAATAAAAACTTTTTGCTTCTTTGATCAAATGTATCTTTTAGAAGAGAACAGCGGAATTAAAATGTTATGATGGTTATTCCCTTAACTGTTGGTCGAGTGAATCTGCGTGAGTGCAAGTGAACAGAAAAGTAAATAACACGTGGATTTATAGAGGTTATATCCCCAAGTGGAGTTTAGTCCTCTCCTTGAGGTTTGCTCCTCAAGAGTTTGATCAATTCACTATGTTATCGTAGCTGGTTATAGAAGTACCGATCGCCCTTACACAACCAAGACCAAGATGAAACTAGTCCGCAACTAGGGTGCTTAACGTCGAGTTTCGTTCCACGTCGTTTTCTGAGAATCCCTATTCTCCGACTGGAAACAGTTCGCTCCCGAAGGTCAGCTGGATCTCAAATCCTCCCTTCACAAAACACGCTTCACTCTTGTCTCCATGTGAGGCTCACTCACGCTCAGGTTGGGATAGTAGTTTTTCTAGCTTAGGGTGAAGTCAACAATCGCAAATGAAAGCACAAAGCACAAACAGAGAGTAATAATTCGCAAATCAAACGCTCTAATTCAGATCTCTGTTCTTGCTATCTCGTGTGTATGTTCGTTGGTTCGTGCGTTGTTTGCACCCGATGTTGAAGTGTTGACTTATATAACCCTGTTAGTATCACACGCTTCATATGGAATGTGAATCGCAACTACCAGTTCAGCACATCATTCCATTATCATGCCAAATTAAGCTCTAAGCATCACAACGGTAATATTCACTAATTTGCATGAAATCTTACTCAAAATACCTTTTCCTTACCACATAGGCAGATCTTATCCATATTAGCACTGTGTTACTTACGAAGATACCATAAATGGTTCCACTCAGCATCTTATCAATTATGCAGCACATAAATCACGAATTTCCATTCAAATATATACCATGTTCGCACAGGGAAAGAATTTGTTTGACTCTAACATTTTTGATGCAATTGCTAATGATATCTGCATGATTTCTTCCTAAAGATAGACAAATTTCAGTGGATGACGTGTTTTCCATGTATAGCACAAGCGCAATAACTTAAACAGATAAGCACGAATTAAATGCATCTGTATCATATAATTCCTATTTCAGCATATCTAAAAAACGGATAACATTCATGCAGTTATATCCTTAGTATATAATATCCATAACTAGCACATTCCAGGCTATAGAAGATCTCATTCCATATATAGACAGATTCCAGCACTAATATCATTACCATGTATATCATATTTACCTTTATCAAATTAACGCATAATTCTTACTCGAATTTGCATAGCGCAGCACATCAAGCATTAATCACGTCATTTATACAAAGATCAAAGTCACTTGTCATACGATTTAATCATACTTTCCAAAATTACGTAACAATGATATCATGACGGTGGAATCAATGATCACAGTGGTATCACATAAGTCATGTTGCAATGGAATCACAGTGTCAAGATGCGATTTACTCAAATACAAGCACATGATACATACACATTTTGAATTGCTAAATTTGTAGGCCTATCTCATCTTAAGTACATGGAATCATCAAAACTCAAATACAGTGCACGACCAAAAAGGTAAACATTATCCCCTTTTTTGATGATGACATGTTACTAATGTAATGAGCATATTCGAACATGTAGGCATGTAACGTGTGAGCCTAATTTAATCATGGACAGAGCATGAAAGTATCAAGTTTCACTTAAGATGCGCATGCTCCCCTTATCTAAGTGCAAGTACTTCATGTCGAGATTCATAGCATGTTCACTAATCATTGCAGAGATAAATGCAAAGTATCACACATAAGTGTTACCAGATTTTTCATAATTTGCTCCCCTAGATATGATGTAGCATGATTCCATGATATCACATAAAGGTTCCAGCAGAAACAGCACACATAAGTATCACGACTATTGCACTCCCCCTGACTTAGATATCCAAAAATTCTCAAAGCATAAGTCAGCACACATAAGGGTTAGTCAAGGAATTAAATCAGAGCTAAATAAACATAGTCATAACCATAAGCATAACAAAAGGTCTTATCCCAACAGCAGGGATGACACGCACGTACCTGAATTATTACACACCGAGTCCATAATTCTCTCCCCCTTCAGCATCAAAAAGGGTGAGGATAAGAACTACTAAGACACTTAGTCATTTAGACTCCTAGGCACTTAGACACGGGACGAGATCACTAGACGCAAAAGGAACTGCAGAAAGCAAATGGATGGGAAGATCAGAGATCGCTCTAAACGCTATCGGACTCGCTGTCAGACGAGGCACGCTTCTTTAGTTTCTTCCCAAGCTTGGACAGCTTGTGAAGGATTTCACTATCCTGGTGCTTGAGCTTGCCAACCTTCTTGAAGATGGCAGCGATATCAATGCAGATTTCTGTGATCACATCATCATCATCTTGATTTTCTTCAGCAGGTTCCTCATCACTCTCAGTTAGCTCAACAGCCTTGCCTTGCCCTTACCAACGTGCTTCTTTTTCAGAGAACTCATGATTGCCTTCTTATCCTGGGCATTGAACCAACCAACTTGCTTCTCATAGTAGATTCTCATACGTTTGAGGGTCTTGAGATCGACTGCGTGTTGTACAGTGTTCTCCCAGCTAGGTGGCAGCTGAACTCCTTCGAACAGGTGGGGGACAGAATCATCCCATAGGAAGCAGCTTCTCAGGGCTTTCAAAGGCATAGATCATATACTTCATCAGAGCATAGGCTAGATTGAACTTTCTGTTCTTAGAGATCATGAAGACGGCGAAGGTGCTCATAGCAGTCATATTGGTGGAATGTCCGCCGCTACCAATCTCAGCGCTCCATAGGGTCATTTCCAGGACTTTGTGAGGAATATAGTGATCCATCCCAAGTTTCTTAAGAGCTACCCCTTCAGCAAACTTAGGTCTCCTATTACTGTTCCACAGGGCTCTAGTGCACTCAAACAGACTGAACTCTTCAGACTCACACCACTCACCCATACTGAAGTGCCTAATCCCAATGTTACTCACCCCAAGCATCTCATTAAGCTTTACTCACAGTTCCACTCGATTTTCTTTCCCAGAACATAAGAGGCTATCACAATGTCAGAATCGGTCTCGTCATAGTCTAGGTTGGAATTGAAGAGCTTCATAGCTTCAGGGTAGTCGGTCCTATTGATACTAAGAAATTTCTCCCACCCAAATCTAACTAACCACGTAAAAGCAGTACATGAAGGGATCTCATCAAACAGGATTCCACTGCCCCTAGCGACATCACGATTCAACAGGTTCTGAAAGTTCTCTTCAGTAGTGGGATCTAGAAATTTTACCTCGAAGGGGATCTCATCGGGCTTGTTGACGTCGAAGGTTGCTTTATAGATATCTGCCTCTGTCTCGTCTTCCCTGGAATGTCCTTCCTTAGAGACTGAAGGTTCCTTAGGTGGGGTGTTCTGCTTAGGTGGACTAGGGTTACGAGGAGGAGGTGGTTGAGGAGTAGGTTCACGAACTGAAGATGGTGCTGGAGAAGGTTCACGAGCAAGACGTGATGGTGGAGAAGTTGCACGAACAGGAGGTGACTATGGAGGAGACTCACGAACTTGAGAGACATGGGAAGTGGTTTCACGAACAGGGGTGTGATCAAGAGAGGGTGAAGGCTTAGGAGAAGGATCTTTGTGAATGATTTTGACTTTCTTGGATGATTTTGAGGACTTTGAGGGTTTTGCTGAGACTTATTTTTCGAGCGGGTGGTTTGGGAAGGAGGCGATGAAGTGGGGGAAGGTGATTCCTTTGGTGGTGGTTCTTTTCGCTTATTTCCAGCGCTTGAGTCTGCGTCGACTTGCTTAGATCCGGCCGTTCTCACCATTTTTTTAGGGTTTTCAGAGGAACGGAAGAGGATAATGACGGGTAGAAGATGAAGTAAGTGAGAGAGAGATAGATAGATATAGGCGGTTGATGGGATGTGATGATTTAAAATTTAAAAGAATTCATGTGAGAGAGTAAAGGATTTTGGCTCTTAAATCGAGAACTTATTTTTGAAAACAATTGAGGGGATCAGAGATTTTATTTCCTAATTTGAGATTCCACTGAAGGATATCGTCTATATAAGGCTGTGAGATAATATGCTGAAGGAGGGGATCATCTTTCCTTAATTAGCTCTAAGATTCCTAAACGCTGACAGATATCACTGAATCTACTTTCTATGAGAGGTTTAGTAAAGATATCAGCCAATTGATTTGTGGTACCCACGAAATCAATGCTAATATTTCCTTTTTGAACATGATCTCGAACAAAATGGTGTTTTATTTCTATGTGTTTAGTTCGAGAGTGATGGACGGGATTCTTAGTGATACTAATAGCACTGGTACTCTCACAGAGAACAGGGATCGCATTATAACTTAGACCGTAATCACCAAGTGTTCGTCTTAACCATTACAGTTGTTGACAACAGTTTCCTAGAGCCATATACTCAACTTCGGTTGTGGACAGGGCGACCGCATTCTGTTTCTTACTAGACTAAGTTACAAGGGAATTACCAAGTAACTGGCAAGTTCCACTAGTACTTTTTTCTATCATCCCTACAACCCGCATAGTCAGCATCAGAGTACCCTACTAAAGGAAATTCTTCGCTAGTTCAATACTATAAGCCTAACTTCATGGTTTCCTTAAGGTATATAAGTATACGTTTAACAACAGTTAAGTGAGATTCCTTAGGGTTCGCTGATATCTAGACCACATACCAACAGCAAACATGATATCTGGCCTACTTGCAGTGAGATAAAGTAGACTACCTATAATGGCACGATACTTAGTTTGGTCTACTTGTGTACCTGATTCGTCACTGTCAATCTTAGCTGCTTGGTGCATAGCAGTGGGCAGTACCTTGGAATCAGCCATTCCGAACTTTTGTGATAACTCCTTGGTGTATTTGGTCTGGGAAATGAAGGTTCCATTGCACTGTTGCTTGATTTGGAGACCCAAGAAGTAATTTAGCTCGCCCATGAGACTCATTTCAAATTCTAGCTGCATAGACTTAGAAAACGCTTCGCAGAGTAGGTTATTGGTACTTCCAAAAATGATATCATCAACATAAATTTGTACCAGTAACATGTGATTACGATCATGCTTGATAAATAGGGTGTTATCAATAGTTCCAGTAGTAAATCCCATATCTATCAGAAATTTACTAAGTCTCTCGTATCATGCCCTAGGTGCTTGTTTTAAACCATATAGAGCCTTATTTAATTTGAAAACATGGTCTGGAAATTCCACATTTAAAAATCCAGGGGGTTGTTCGACGTAAACTTCTTCATTTATAAATCCATTTAAGAAAGCACTTTTTACGTCCATTTGAAATAACTTGAATCTTTTAAAGCATGTAGGCAAGTAGTATACGGATGGATTGAAGCCTAGCTACGGGGGCAAAAGTTTCCTCATAATCTATACCTTCTTCTTGGGAATAACCTTTTGCGACTAACCTTGCTTTGTTGCGGATAACCTCACCATTTTCATCGAGCTTGTTGCGGAAGACCCACTTGGTACCAATGACAGATTTGTCATGAGGTCGTTCCACAAGTGTCCACACATGGCTCTTATCAAACTGAGCTAGTTTTTCCTGCATGGCAGATACCCATGAGTTTTCAGTGAGTGCTTCATTTACTGACCTGGGTTCCACCAAGGATAGTCGCGCATTGGGGGAATCCTCTCAAAATTGGTTTCGTGCAGTGGCTCTCGTTTTGATTCCGGAGGTGATGTTCCCAATGACTTGATCAGTGGGATGGCTGGGTGCGTGCTTGAACTTTCTTTGAGGTGGAATTTCAATGGGTTCTGGTTCAGCAGTGGGATCACCCTCTTTATCCTGAGGAGACTCATCAGTTGGCACTTGTGGTATCTGTGAATCTGCAAGGGACATATCTAATCCTTCCTCATTAGTAGCAGCTGATGTTAGAAACTCATCAAAGGTTACATGTATTGATTCCTGTACAGTCTCTTTTCTTTTGTTAAATACACGGTATGCTTTAAAATGGAGACTATATCCTAAGAATATGCCTTCATCCACCTTTGAGTCAAATTTCCCTCTCTTATCCCTATCATTCAAGATAAATCATTTGCAACCAAAGACACGAAAGTATCCTATGTTGGGTGTTCTACCATTCCAAAGTTCATAGGGAGTCTTTTTCAGAATAGGTCTAAGAAAAACACGGTTTGAAACATAACTAGCTGTGCTAACAGCTTCTGCCCAAAATTTCTTAGGGAGATCATACTCATGTAATATTGTTCTTGCCATTTCCTGTAGCACTCGGTTCTTTCTCTCAACTACACCGTTTTGCTGAGGAGTAATGGGAGCTGACAAATTATGTGTATAACCATGCTGATCACAGAAGGATGAGAATGAACCACTATCAAATTCCAATCCATTGTCACTACGAATTTTGCAATGAGTGGTATTATGCTCATTTTCTAGTTTCTTTACTAGCGAAATAAAATTTTCTAGAGCCTCACTCTTATGTGCAAGAAATATCACCCATGAGTACCTAGAGTAGTCATCTATAATCACAAATGCATATTTCTTACCTCGTAAATACATGGTTTGAACGGGACCAAAACGTCAAGATGAAGTAGCTCTAGAGGTCTAGATGTAGAGATAGTGTTCTTACTCTTAAAAGATGATTTGGTCTGCTTACCCATTTGACATGCCTGACATGTTCTGTCCTTTGAGAACTTACCAATCTGAACTCCACGTACCAAGTCTTTGTCAATGATATGGGATATCAGTTCCATGTTGGCATGACCAAGACGCCGGTGCCATAACCATGAGGTATCCTAAGTGGCAGCTAAGCACTTAACATTTTGGTTAGTGATATCATCGAGCGTGATACAGTACATATTCCCCTGTCTAGATGCACTAGAGATTACTTGATCATCTTTCCTAACTATGCACTAATTGTTTTCAAAAATCACGGAATGACCCTTATCACATAGTTGACTTATACTAATTAAGTTGTGCACAAGATTCTTCACTAGCTATGGTGGTATTAAGAGTGTTACCCACCGTTCCAATACCAATTAACTTAGCTTTTGTATTATCAGCATATGATACAAACCCACCGTCGCATGCTTTCAGGGAGACAAAATTAGTGATATCACCTGTCATATGTCGAGAGCATCAACTGTCAAGATACCACCTCTTTTTCTTGTTTGTGCTCTTTCTTTGTACCTGCAAGCATTTGCATTTTCTGAGGTACCCAAATTCTTTTGGGTCCTAACACATTAGCAGCAAAATAATTCTTGTTGACATGTGACAAGTTGTTATTTTCAACAGATGATTCCACTACACTAGCATGCATGGGTGCAGTCACAGCGGTATGTTTAGGTTTCCAAACATATTTAGACCTGTCAGCATGTTTCAGAAAGCAGTTATAGGAATGATGACCATTTCTACCACAAGTGAAGCACTTAGTTTTTGAACCCTCTGGAACTGCCTGTTTTTCTACGGTGGAATATCCTATCCCTAATCATTCAACGTACCTAGGAATATTTAGTAGGAGATCTAGATTTTGTTTCCCTTGAAGTAATCTATCAATAGTACGCTCTTTCTCACTTAGGGATACTCTAAGTGCAGCGATATCACTGGTCAATTCCTTATTCGATTTTTCTAGTACATCACATTTGCATGCTCTCTTATCATCCCTTAAAGTTTCTACTTCACTCTTTACACTCGTAATCTCTAGATCAGCTTGATGTTTCTCCTGACTAAGGTTATCTCTTTGCTTCATAATTTCTTTCACTAAAGCACTAAGAGACTTTATTTTTCCATAGGCATTTTGAATCAGTTTGCATAACTCTTCCTTGCTCTCATCTACATCAAACACTGAAGATGCACTTTCATCGGGATCGTTAGCATAGATTTCATTTAAGATATTAATTTTCTCAATACTTGATGAATATGATACCTGATCATCGTCGGCTATGTATGCATGATTCTCGTCCTCCTCTGATTGTTCATTCTCGGAGTCATCCCAGTTGCTTACCATGGTTTTTCCTTTCTTTTGTTTCTTGTCGTCGCTCACTTGAGGACAGTTCTGAGCGAAGTGACCGGGCTTATTGCAGTTGAAGCACCGAGAGGTGTTGTGCTTGGTAGTTTTGGTTCCTTTCTGTTGGAATTTGTTGAAGTTGCCTTTGGACTTCTTTCGGTGAAACTTCTCGAACCTCTTAGTGAGCATGGCGAGCTGTTGCATCATACTTTCCTCACTTTCCTCTCCTTCGTCAGATTCATCTTCAGTTTGGTCAGGATTGAAAGCGATGGACTTCTGATTTCGAGGCTGTGTTATCTCATTGAGGGAAGTCTGAGTCATCTCATAAGAAGTAAGGGATCCTATCAGTTCTGGAATCGTCAGTTTCTCCAGGTCTTTGGCCTCATAGATAGTAGTCACTTTGGCGTTCCAGTCTCTGGGAAGTGATCTTAGTATCTTTCGAACCTTTTCACTTTCTGGTACCCTTTTCCCAAGAGAGAACGTGTGGTTGATAATAGCCATGAATCTGGCGTGCATTTGGTTGATCATCTCAGTGGGTTCCACAGAGAATAGCTCATACTGGTGGGTGAGAAGAGCGATTCTTTCTTGTACCACCCTGGAAGTGCCTTCATGAGTTACATGTAGCATGTCCCACATATCCTTTGCAGTCTCACAGGAGCTGATGCGGTTGTACTCTTCTTTCGTTAGTGCACATGCGATCAAGTTCTTTGCTTTGGCATTTCGAGAGAGCCCTTGTTTCTCAGCAGCAGTGTATCAGTAGGGATCTTGCTGGTTCCATCTGTAGTGGGACTGTAGGATCCAATCGTGACGATCTCCCAGATGTCGTAGTCGACAGCAATTAAGAACTCTTTCATTCTGCTCTTCCAGATAGCGTAGTTGGTATCATCGAACAGTGGAGGCCTGGTCTGAGACTGACCTTCTGCAAACACATCAAAGCTCAAACAAGCCATTAGCATTTACTCAGGCTTGTTAGGCCCGTCGTATGAGTACCTTGCTCTGATACCAATTGAAGTAATGTGCCTAAGAGGGGGTGAATTAGGCTACTAAAAACTTTTTGCTTCTTTGATCAAATGTATCTTTTAAAAGAGAACAACGGAATTAAGAAGTTATGATGGTTATTCCCTTAACTGTTGGTCGAGTGAATCTGCGTGAGTGCAAGTGAACAGAAAAGTAAATAACACCTGGATTTATAGAGGTTATATCCCCGAGTGGGGTTTAGTCCTCTCCTTGAAGTTTCCTCAAGAGTTTAATCATTTTAGTATGTTATCGTAGCTGGTTACAGAAGTGACCGATCGTCCTTACACAACCAAGACCAAGATGAACACTAGTCCGCAGCTAGGGTGCTTAACGTCGAGTTTCGTTCCACGTCGTTTTCTGAGAATCCCTATACTCCGACTGGAAACAGCTCACTCCGGAAGGTCAGCTGGATCTCAAATCCTCCCTTCACGAAAAGCACGCTTCACTCTTGTCTCCTTGTGAGGCTCACTCACGCTCAGGTTGGGATAGAAGTTTTTATAGCTTACGGTGCACTCAACAATCGCAAATGAAAGCACAAACAGAGAGTAATAATTCGCAAATCAAACGCTCTAATTCAGACCTCTGTTCTTGCTATCTCGTGTGTATTCGTTCGTTCGTGCGTTGTTTGCACTCGATGTTGATGTGTTGACTTATATAACCCTGTTAGTATCACACGCTTCATATGAAATGTCAATCGCAATCACTAGTTCAGCAC
>JAPQWV010002948.1:0-48000 GCA_027422505.1 Craterostigma plantagineum | reverse complement strand
GCAAATGAATTACTTCACGGGATGATAGATTTTGATATATTATAGTGCACAATACCGCAAAATTCCCAAAGCATTAAAATTGTCACATTTGTGGCAAATTACCGTGTCCGCAGACTTTCTCAACTTGGATGAACATTTCGAGCAAGAAATATAACTCCAACCACTTCGGCTAATTATGTCAGTTATCCTTGCTTCACATGAAAAATCACGCTCCTGACGAACAAAGAAAGTTAAAACAATGAAATGACGTCGGGTTATATCGTATAAATATATGAATACCACCTGTCAGCCCGAACAGTATAGCGTATATGTCGGACAGATTGATTTTGTTACTAGTCTCACATTGGTAACTAATGGCGTAGATGTAGAACCGATATCTAGTTTCATCCTATAAAAAATAAACATAAACCATTAAATCAGTACTTACATATACGAAATTACAGAATACATAAATGAATCGTACACATGAATAACAAATTCTTACTGTTTGCGGAACTCCAAAACCAAGGGACTATCTCCATTAAAAGAGCACTTGAAGAGGTTGTATTCAGATATAAACTACCTGATCAATAATACCGTCACAAATATTTGTTGAGCAAAAAAACAGTGCTTCTACATACAAAAACCTTGAAACATCGTGGATTGATATTCGTCACAATAATCACAATAGCGTCCCCTAGAGTTCCAACCTCTTATAAAACTCGCGCATCCTAAGCTGTAATAGTTGCACGGTAGCCGCTACAAATGAAAACATTGGCTTATCGACAATCCACAAAATGAAGACTATGAATGAGAATAATCAGAACGTTGAAACAAAAACATACCCTTCCAGAATTATATTTACCATAGTCCGCGATGAATTGCCATTACCATTGTCATCTAGCTCAACAATGGATGAAACCAGTGCAATGACATCTAATGCAGTGGGGAAGAAATTTATTTGATGAACCAATATATCTCCACATCCAAACATAAGGAATACATAACCATTCTATAGAGATAGAGATGCAAACCTGGTAACAATACTGCATACCGGCGTTTGATTCAAAGTACTGAGAAGAACGAAACTGGAATTTCTCTTTTTTTTTTTTATCATAAGATCCTGGCTAACACTTTGAGACATAGTTGTATGGTTATTGTAACGTAACATATAACGATGCTCTGTTGTACAATATCTTTGCGGAGAATTGACAATATCAAAGTTTGATATTGAAAAAAATACAGCCCTCTTCAAGTAGCCGTTGAAAATTTTCCACTAGCGTACTATTAATTGTAGCTTATGAGAGTATCCTATATAACATAGCAAAAAAATTAGATGAGGTAAAGGATGTGCATATAAAGTAAAAATTTAACGCCTCTTCATCTAGTAACATTAAGCCAACTAACATCAGCTCTCCATTTCTTCTAAAATTAGTAGCTCTCCAGGACTGCAGCAGCCGAACAATTATAGTAGTGTTTCCCATCTTCGGGGTTAAATTAAGTAAGGAATAATTATTCGGTAGAACCATGATGAATCAAAATTACACACCTAGAACTGCTTCTTAATATTAAGACATGGTTCAAGTATTCTATATATAACGATAATATGAAACGATTTATTGCCAAAGAATTAAAATATAAACCTTTCAACTACAATAAGAGAAGATTCAGTGAATGTAATTGAAACGGATATAGAACAGTCATGAATAAAGGAAAAAGTTATTTCTACATCGTTTTACTGAATATATTTTTAGATTCCACAAACAATCACTTTTCTATCGTTAATGATGAAATAAAAACCAAATACATACAAAAATTCAATTATGCATATACTGATATTTCGAGAAAATGAATTACTCTTAGCTGCAATATAGGCATGTGGCCCACATTTATCAAATAATACATATAATAATATTTCGGAAAATAAACATCCCTTACTTGTCAATATAGTTATTTGATCCAAATTAACAATACATTATTCAGTCGTCTGTTTTTCAATCGTCTAAATATTTGTCAATAGTGCAAATGTAAATGTCGTAGTGTATTACATTCGTTGACACGTCATCAATTATTAAAGACAAACCTATGAACTTCAGCAGTACTATATTCTTACCCGATTCCAAACCTTGGTTATAGCTATGTTATCTTAATACGTTTAGTGCAATTATAGTAAATTTAGTATATCAATACAATGATAATGCGAAACCATTTATCTTCAGAATTAAAAGCAAAACCTTTGAACTACGATAAGATTTTCAACAGTATTGTATTCTCATCGATTTCCAAGACTTGTCTATCGACATGTTATGTTAATACGGTTAATGAAATGATAGTAGCTTTAGTAAATCAATATAACAAGAATACAAACGATTTGTTGTCATAATAAAGCCAAACCTTTGAACTACAATAAGATAAGATACAGACAAACCTATGAACTTCAGCAGTACTGTATACTTATCCGATTCCAAACCTTGGCTATAGCTATGTTATCTTAAACGTTTAATGCAATTATAATAACTTTAGTAAATCGATATAATGATCAGAATTAAAAGCCAAACCTTTGAACTACAATAAGATTCTCAACAATATTTGTACTATCATCGATTTCTAGCCTCGTCTATCGCCATAATACGTTAATACGTTTAATGCAATTATAGTAACTTTACCAAATCAATGAGATAAGATTCAGCGAATATAGTTGAAACGGGTATAAAGCATAACATTTACATTCCGTTAACGATATCTATGTATCATTAATAATAATATTCAGGAATATCGACTATGTATGAGACCCTAATTGAGAAACTCAACAGACCCCGTAAACGATCTCACTCAGTCGCCGGTTTTCAGTAATGCAAATATTTGTCAATAGTGTAAATTTAAATGGCGTAGTGTATTGCAGTCGCTTATTCATTAATATGTTTAGTACAATTATATGCCTGCGTGATTATGTGAATAATGGTGCATTAATTATGTGCTTACGTGATTTTAATTATTTCATGTATCTAATTTTGTGCTCAGATAATATCTAACTTAGTAGGGATTTTCGAAAATATAGGATAACGGAAATTGGAGTAATAAAATTTGTAGGGATAGAAATTGGGTTATAATGCACTAGGTTTAAATCCAAACCTAATGTAATACCCGTAAAAATTTAAACACGGGAATCCATTATAATTATGTAATTTTGTGAAATAAGGCAATTTAATACAATGCAAACAAAGAACGAAATATTAACTGTGATAATTTCGAAACTACCATTATTAAAACTTGATAGGGGTCGATCGAATTCAATAGAAAGGGTACAAATTTGATTTGGGTTATAATCGAAATAGCTGAATTGATAATAAAGGCCCAAAACAACTAATGAAAAATCACGTTAAATGGCTTTCTTTAAGCTTAAGAAAGTTGGACACCATCTAGTCTAATCATCACGAAGTCCTAAGGGATATACATAGCTAATATATATCACAAATGGAGAAACCATCATTAGGAAAGAAAGGGAATCAAACAGAAGATATTCAAATCAAGAACTCACAAAGGTTTTCACCATTTAAAGGTTCGACTTGTAATAGGGAGGTAAAGTTCTATCCTTAGATAGTTGAGATTATTTTTTTCGTACAATAAATTCATAATTTGTTAAGCATACTAAGAAATTGAAGATAGATCGTACTTAAGAAAAACCTTAGCTTCTTATAGTTCAGTCTAGAGTCATAATTATTATTATAAGGAAAGCATTCATTATTTTCGAGACATGGAGTGTTCTTGAGAGCTGTTACAATCCTTAGAGACTTAACGATTTAGGGTGTAAGATATTCAGGGATAGAAATGAATGTTGAAGACGATATCAATAGATATGCTTTTAGGGTTTTCGACAGGAATGGTATCTTGGAGAGATCGGGCGAATTAGTGTTTAGGTAGTAAATCGGGTGTTTTAGTTAGTCAAATCCTAGTGAGATCGGGGAAATGTTTAGGAATGTAAAGCTTAAATAAGTCGGGCGAATTGTGAGTATGAGAACTCAGCGACTTGGGAATCGGGTAATATCTATTTTTTTAAAAGAAACTTAGGGCCACTTCAAGTGAAATCGGGCGATTTAGTAATTAGATAGGAACTCAGATTTGACATGTTACAAATCGGGCGAAATTCTTCTTATACATGACAAGTCGGGCGAGACCAAAAATCATACGTCATCACTCGGCGATTTCAGTCTAATTTAACACCTCAAATCGGGCGAAATACAAATCGGACGCATTACACATCGAGTGAAGAGCTCGCGAATCCTATACTTCACGGTTCTTAATAAAGTTTATAACACCTCTAACAATTTAAAACCTTGAAATTTCAGATCAAAATATTATTCTTTTCAAGAATAGCTTGAATGTCTCAAGAACTCTTAAATTTCAAAAACCCTAAAAACCCTGACTAACCTAAAATCGTACCTCTCCTTAAGAACTATGCTAATCTAGGAAAGTAGTACACTCTAATTTATTCTTATTATCGTTTTACTTTCCTTAGGCTTTAAACATTAAATCATATATATATATATATTTATTTATGAATAGAACATGCACCTTGGGCAAGAAGATATACCAATTTGAATTCGATTTTCGCTAGATGGATTCTTCTCTTCTCCTCCTAATTTTCGTCTGAACTATTTTTCCCTTGTTTAGGGTTTTCTTATTTCATCATATTAAGTTTTCAAAAACAATAAGTATATTTATTTCTTTCAAAGTATCGTGAGATTAAATACCCAAAGTTAAGTTGAACGGGTGCATAGAATTTAATCCGATGGGTCTAAGTGAAGGGGTGCGATCTGCACGTAGGATTCAGATCAGACGGACCAGACTGGAGTGGGTCGAAGACATGATCAAAGGGCAATCGTTCTATCTATTCACGGAGTAGTATCTGCCCAAAAGTTTATACCCCTTCACAGATTCGCCCCAGAACACCTCAGAACCTATAAATTGAGCCCCCATGAAACAACTACTGAATGAATTAATTAATGAAAGACTGGAAGTTAAACAGTTGTCCTTTTATTTCATTGTTATTGTAAACGAATTCATATGTATTTAAGTAACTAAATTGTTATTATGGAAAGAATTACAAGAGTCAATCACTTTTTATTTTCAATTACTGTGCATTTATTGCATACATGATCATATACTGTACAGTTATATCTTCTGATAGTGTCCAGTCATAAACGTTATGCAAACAACTATTGGAAGACTGAGCTATGTGAACGTTCATAAATATTTATTGCATTATTATAAAAGAATTCATATGTAAGTAAGTAATTAAATATTCATACATGGAATTTAAGAGTCAGGCGTAGTTCTATTTTTGAATAATGGTGATATAACCAGTAACCTTTATTAATAGTTAAATAAATACAAAAGGCATGACTTAATTTTAAATGATCTTTAATGTCAATATTTATATAGTCGAATTGACCAAATAATTGACCTATAAGAACGTAATTAAGTAATACAACTTATGAATTTTAGTCACATTAGTCTTTGGAGTGTACGCCGATTCATGAACATAGGTTGGTACAATTGTCTGTCGGATAAAAATAAAATACAATATTCATTAGTGCTCTTCCAGTCCTCAATTTTATAGAATATCAGCACTTTGTAAGAGTTTTCTATAATACATTCTCAGTAATGTTGGTATCAATTTCTTATTGGCACTATAATTATCATATTATATTGATATATATGATAAATAACCTTAGAATTTCAAGATGACGATGAAATAGGTGGCCCAACATAGTAAAAAAACCAAAACAACGGTAATATAATAAAACAGCCACAAAAACTACTTGGACTGATGTAATTTTTCCTTCTTGGTTTCTTGGATCTCGTAGACGGAAAGGGTCACCACGTTTACCCTTCTTATACGTTGCTCAAACAGCACCGTCATCATCTGTATTACTTTCCTTTATATTGAGATATTTTGTAGCAGCTCGAGTCTTCATAACGTTTTTTCAACGTCCTTTGGTTTTTCTATACAATCCTCCAATTCGTCTGAAAGAAACGTGTTTGACCGTCGATATCCTTTCTGATAGGGTCTATGAAATCTGAACAGCACCGATCGATCCCTGCATTAAAAAGAGAAACATAAACAACCACCATTAATACATTCGTAGATACTATCATTCATTTTTACCTCAGTTGACTTTTGCTGATCGGATACGCCCTTAACATCATGAAATTCCAACATACGGGTAACCGTCAAGCTTTTATTTGAACTTTGAAAATCAAATGGCTTGATCCTCACAACAAAGTTAAAAGATTTCCCAACTAAAGAACGAATACAATCAGGAAGTTCTTCATCTCCAATATCTTCGTCTTCAATTACAGTCTCATGCGACAACTGAAAAATATATGATGACAATTCTATTATCAAAAAATTGCTAAAAAATAGGTACTCGCCATTGTTTTCTTCAGGTCTTCTGTTGTCGTATTTCTATATTTCCTAGCTGGCCCGTCAAATATAACAAAAAATACCCGATTCAGACCCATCATCAATATGCACCTCAATACGAAAACTATGCAAATAAAAAAGCAGTAAATAAATGCAAATGAATTACTTCACGGGATGATAGATTTTGATATATTATAGTGCACAATACCGCAAAACTCCAAAGCATTAAAATTGTCACATTTGTGGCAAATTACCGTGTCCGCAGACTTTCTCAACTTGGATGAACATTTCGAGCAAGAAATATAACTCCAACCACTTCGGCTAATTATGTCAGTTATCCTTGCTTCACATGAAAAATCACGCTCCTGACGAACAAAGAAAGTTAAAACAATGAAATGACGTCGGGTTATATCGTATAAATATATGAATACCACCTGTCAGCCCGAACAGTATAGCGTATATGTCGGACAGATTGATTTTTGTTACTAGTCTCACATTGGTAACTAATGGCGTAGATGTAGAACCGATATCTAGTTTCATCCTATAAAAAATAAACATAAACCATTAAATCAGTACTTACATATACGAAATTACAGAATACATAAATGAATCGTACACATGAATAACAAATTCTTACTGTTTGCGGAACTCCAAAACCAAGGGACTATCTCCATTAAAAGAGCACTTGAAGAGGTGTATTCAGATATAAACTACCTGATCAATAATACCGTCACAAATATTTGTTGAGCAAAAAACAGTGCTTCTACATACAAAAACCTTGAAACATCCGTGGATTGATATTCGTCACAATAATCACAATAGCGTCCCCTAGAGTTCCAACCTCTTATAAAACTCGCGCATCCCAAGCTGTAATAGTTGCACGGTAGCCGCTACAAATGAAAACATTGGCTTATCGACAATCCACAAAATGAAGACTATGAATGAGAATAATCAGAACGTTGAAACAAAAACATACCCTCCAGAATTATATTTACCATAGTCCGCGATGAATTGCCATTACCATTGTCATCTAGCTCAACAATGGATGAAACCAGTGCAATGACATCTAATGCAGTGGGGAAGAAATTTATTTGATGAACCAATATATCTCCACATCCAAACATAAGGAATACATAACCATTCTATAGAGATAGAGATGCAAACCTGGTAATAATACTGCATACCGGCGTTTGATTCAAAGTACTGAGAAGAACGAAACTGGAATTTCTCTTTTTTTTTATCATAAGATCCTGGCTAACACTTTGAGACATAGTTGTATGGTTATTGTAACGTAACATATAACGATGCTCTGTTGTACAATATCTTTGCGGAGAATTGACAATATCAAAGTTTGATATTGAAAAAATACAGCCCTCTTCAAGTAGCCGTTGAAAATTTTCCACTAGCGTACTATTAATTGTAGCTTATGAGAGTATCCTATATAACATAGCAAAAAAATTAGATAAGGTAAAGGATGTGCATATAAAGTAAAAATTTTAACGCCTCTTCATCTAGTAACATTAAGCCAACTAACATCAGCTCTCCATTTCTTCTAAAATTAGTAGCTCTCCAGGACTGCAGCAGCCGAACAATTATTGTAGTGTTTCCCATCTTCGGGGTTAAATTAAGTAAGGAATAATTATTCGGTAGAACCATGATGAATCAAAATTACACACCTAGAACTGCTTCTTAATATTAAGACATGGTTCAAGTATTCTATATATAACGATAATATGAAACGATTTATTGCCAAAGAATTAAAATATAAACCTTTCAACTACAATAAGAGAAGATTCAGTGAATGTATTGAAACGGATATAGAACAGTCATGAATAAAGGAAAAAGTTATTTCTACATCGTTTTACTGAATATATTTTTAGATTCCACAAACAATCACTTTTCTATCGTTAATGATGAAATAAAAACCAAATACATACAAAAATTCAATTATGCATATACTGATATTTCGAGAAAATGAATTACTCTTAGCTGCAATATAGGCATGTGGCCCACATTTATCAAATAATACATATAATAATATTTCGGAAAATAAACATCCCTTACTTGTCAATATAGTTATTTGATCCAAATTAACAATACATTATTCAGTCGTCTGTTTTTCAATCGTCTAAATAACTGTCAATAGTGCAAATGTAAATGTCGTAGTGTATTACATTCGTTGACACGTCATCAATTATTAAAGACAAACCTATGAACTTCAGCAGTACTATATTCTTACCCGATTCCAAACCTTGGTTATAGCTATGTTATCTTAATACGTTTAGTGCAATTATAGTAAATTTAGTATATCAATACAATGATAATGTGAAACCATTATCTTCAGAATTAAAAGCAAAACCTTTGAACTACGATAAGATTTTCAACAGTATTGTATTCTCATCGATTTCCAAGACTTGTCTATCGACATGTTATGTTAATACGGTTAATGAAATGATAGTAGCTTTAGTAAATCAATATAACAAGAATACAAACGATTTGTTGTCATAATAAAGCCAAACCTTTGAACTACAATAAGATAAGATACAGACAAACCTATGAACTTCAGCAGTACTGTATACTTATCCGATTCCAAACCTTGGCTATAGCTATGTTATCTTAAACGTTTAATGCAATTATAATAACTTTAGTAAATCGATATAATGATCAGAATTAAAAGCCAAACCTTTGAACTACAATAAGATTCTCAACAATATTTGTACTATCATCGATTTCTAGCCTCGTCTATCGCCATAATACGTTAATACGTTTAATGCAATTATAGTAACTTACCAAATCAATGAGATAAGATTCAGCGAATATAGTTGAAACGGGTATAAAGCATAACATTTACATTCCGTTAACGATATCTATGTATCATTAATAATAATATTCAGGAATATCGACTATGTATGAGACCCTAATTGAGAAACTCAACAGACCCCGTAAACGATCTCACTCAGTCGCGGTTTTCAGTAATGCAAATATTTGTCAATAGTGTAAATTTAAATGGCGTAGTGTATTGCAGTCGCTTATTCATTAATATGTTTAGTACAAATTATATGCCTGCGTGATTATGTGAATAATGGTGCATTAATTATGTGCTTACGTGATTTTAATTATTTCATGTATCTAATTTTGTGCTCAGATAATATCTAACTTAGTAGGGATTTTCGAAAATATAGGATAACGGAAATTGGAGTAATAAAATTTGTAGGGATAGAAATTGGTTATAATGCACTAGGTTTAAATCCAAACCTAATGTAATACCCGTAAAAATTTAAACACGGGAATCCATTATAATTATGTAATTTTGTGAAATAAGGCAATTTAATACAATGCAAAACCAAAGAACGAAATATTAACTGTGATAATTTCGAAACTACCATTATTAAAACTTGATAGGGGTCGATCGAATTCAATAGAAAGGGTACAAATTTGATTTGAGTTATAATCGAAATAGCTGAATTGATAATAAAGGCCCAAAACAACTAATGAAAAATCACGTTAAATGGCTTTCTTTAAGCTTAAGAAAGTTGGACACCATCTAGTCTAATCATCACGAAGTCCTAAGGGATATACATAGCTAATATATATCACAAATGGAGAAACCATCATTAGGAAAGAAAGGGAATCAAACAGAAGATATTCAAATCAAGAACTCACAAAGGTTTTCACCATTTAAAGGTTCGACTTGTAATAGGGAGGTAAAGTTCTATCCTTAGATAGTTGAGATTATTTTTTTCGTACAATAAATTCATAATTTGTTAAGCATACTAAGAAATTGGAAGATAGATCGTACTTAAGAAAAACCTTAGCTTCTTATAGTTCAGTCTAGAGTCATAATTATTATTATAGGAAAGCATTCATTATTTTCGAGACATGGAGTGTTCTTGAGAGCTGTTACAATCCTTAGAGACTTAACGATTTAGGGTGTAAGATATTCAGGGATAGAAATGAATGTTGAAGACGATATCAATAGATATGCTTTAGGGTTTTCGACAGGAATGGTATCTTGGAGAGATCGGGCGAATTAGTGTTTAGGTAGTAAATCGGGTGTTTTAGTTAGTCAAATCCTAGTGAGATCGGGGAAATGTTTAGGAATGTAAAGCTTAAATAAGTCGGGCGAATTGTGAGTATGAGAACTCAGCGACTTGGGAATCGGGTACTATCTATTTTTTTTTAAAAGAAACTTAGGGCCACTTCAAGTGAAATCGGGCGATTTAGTAATTAGATAGGAACTCAGATTTGACATGTTACAAATCGGGCGAAATTCTTCTTATACATGACAAGTCGGGCGAGACCAAAAATCATACGTCATCACTCGGCGATTTCAGTCTAATTTAACACCTCAAATCGGGCGAAATACAAATCGGACGCATACACATCGAGTGAAGAGCTCGCGATCTCAATCTAAGAAACCGTCAAATCGGGCGATCTACCTCTATGGAAACCCTCGGCGATTTCTACTCTTAATTGCCTCAAATCGGGCGATTGGCAATATCATGGAATCGACCAAAAGCTTGTCGTGACACATAAGGAATCGGGCGAAATCATTTACAATCGCCACTCAAATCGGGCGAACTTAGATGCATAGAGAACTTAGCTAACATAACACTAACCTAGCCTAGACTGATATTAAAATAAAACTATGTCATACTAGTACAGTTTAAGAATTAATATAAATACTAATAATTTGTATATGTCAGAGGACCGGTCTATAGAGACTCCACTGGACTTCGTAGTTGACTATAGCAGGAGGACAGGTAGGTGGATCATCCATCTACAATGCGTAAACACAAATGTGTTTATGTGCTCTTATGTGATTCAATGATTTCTGGGATTTACGTGATTTATGTGTTTACGTGATTTACGGGCATTTCATGCGAATCATGTTTATATGAAATCTGTTTATATGCATGACACGTGCACATCACGTCAGGGAGAGATATGAATTACACCGTATTGAGACGATGATGATTCGAGGTATTGGTAAGTGGGGTAGATTGAGAATATTTTGTGACCAGTTAGGCTCACAGAATTCCTGGCGGAGACAGACGTGATCGATCTGTCTACTCGAACGTGGTCGGTTCGAGGTGCACACCGCCAGAAGGGATACGGGTGTTATCACCCATGATATATATATATATATATACTTATATATGGATTCGGGCGCGTTATCGCTCATGATTTATGGATACGGGTTTAATGACCCATGATATACATATATGGATTCGGGCGTTATCGCTCATGATTTATGGATACGGGTTTAATGAACCATGACATTGGATTCGGGTGGAATCACGTGACCACCCATGATATTTATTGCGCGCGTGAGCCTAACTAGGGCCCTGTATCGTGTTGTGAAATAGGAATGTGGGAAAAGAAAGAGTGTGCATCATATCATTTTACGAGGTATTGGGATTGGGATTGAGCGCACACTTGCATACATGCATTTTATTCACCTAATGGGCAAATCGCTCAGTGTTTACGTATTGTAGGTACTGAGTCCGACGCTGATACGCGTCGTGACTGAGGCGGCTGGTGGCGGTGCTCCACGGACTTTTGAGGGCGGGGCGGTACATGGATGAAGACCTGTGGAGCGGCATTAGGGCTTTTTAGTTCTTTTGATATTTTGGGGCTTCGGCCCATGTATAGGGATTACGATGTAGACATATTTAATAGTAATGTATATTATTTCAGCAAAAAAGTTTTTTTAGACGGGTCTTCCGCGACTTACGTTGCGAAAATCCGCCAATAAACCTAATTAGAAAAGTAAGGTCGCTACAGGTGGTATCAGAGCTTCGCCTTTAGATTCTGCAGACTGTCCATGTACTGCCGCTCAAAAGCCTGGAGAACCAGCCTAGCCTGTAAGTTTAAAGATTGATTATGTGGTTACGGTTGTTTGATATATGTGCTTTCTGTGATTAATTGTAGAATTAGTTGAAAATGCCGAGGACACGTAGAGAAGTTGGAGAAACTAGTCGTAGAGCGGGTTCCGAATCCCCACCTAATGAGGACCGCTCTACCATTCATCAATTAACCGATCTGATCCGACGACAGTCAGATCAGATTAACGACCTCATCCACCGTCAAAACTCCTCGGAGCGTCATTCATCCCCAGGCCTAGAACGTGTTGAAGCGGCCGGGGAGAGGTTCCGAAGACTAAACCCCCCTTCATTTGAGGAAGCTGCCGATCCTACCTATGCGGAGGATTGGCTCCGAACTATCGAAAATATGT
The DNA here is from genome assembly GCA_027422505.1 of Craterostigma plantagineum. Lineage (NCBI taxonomy): Eukaryota > Viridiplantae > Streptophyta > Magnoliopsida > Lamiales > Linderniaceae > Craterostigma > Craterostigma plantagineum. The sequence continues at coordinate 35,356 of JAPQWV010002948.1, read as the reverse complement.
TCCGCGTCAGTCATCTCCCTGATACTGAGAAGGTGACTTGTGCCACTTTCATGTTACGTGGGAACGCGGGCTACTGATGGGACACCATCCAGGTGCTCGAGGATCCCACTATGATGACCTGGGAGAGATTTAAGACTCTCTTCCGAGGAAAGTACTTCACGGCGCCAGATCGAGCGCAAAAGCTGAACGAGTTCATTAATCTGAAACATGGAGGGATGTCTGTAGCAGACTACATCCGCAAATTCGAGCAGTTGTCTAGGTTTGCGCCACATATCGTGGCCACCGACGAATTGAAGAGAGAGCGTTTTATGGAAGGTCTCAAACCAAAGATTTTTCGAAGCGTAAGCATGTACGACACGGAAGGAAAACATACGCGCGTATCGCTGAACGGGCCATTCTAGCTGAACAAGCGGAGACTAGAGTCGCTAAGGCACAAGAGGTCAAGAGGAGGACAGAAGGACAACAAGGAGGAGGAACTCAGAAGCGCCAGTTCTTTGGAAATACGTCAAACTATGCGGGAATCAACAGGGCCAACCGAATTGGCGACCAAGGCCAAATCAGGGACCGGTTAATATTCCAAACCGGCCACCAAATACAGCACCACAGTGTCAACAGTGCGGACGTTATCATTATGGTGAATGTCGTACTCCACAGTGCTTTCGATGTGGAAGGATTGGGCACTATGCCAGAACATGCCACGTGAATGTGCCCCAATTTCAGAATCAACCCTTAGTCCGACCCCCTCCTGTACCAGCGCGAGTTTTCACTTTGACCACTAAGGAGGCCGAGGCGAACCCTTCGGTTGTGACGGGTACGTTAACTATCTATAACGTGCCCACATCTGTGCTAATTGACTCTGGAGCCACACATTCATTTGTGTCGGCCAAATACGTGGAGAGGGTGGGAATATTTCCTACCTTATCTGAATATAACTTCATAGTTACTTTACCACACGGTGATCTGACACGCACCAACCAAGTGTTGAGACGGTGCGTCGTAAATATCGAGGGTAGAAACTTGAGCGTCGACCTGATTGTAATCCCGATGAACGACTACGATGTCATCCTCGGGATGGATTGGCTTTCAAAACATGGAGCCATCATAGATTGTAATAAGGTCGTAAAATTTCAATTACCCGAGGAAGAGGAGTTTACTTTTTCGGGTAAAATCGTTCCAAATCGCATTCCCCAAATCTCTGCATTGAAGGCTCAACGACTCTTGAGATCCGGTTGTGAGTCTTATCTCGTGTATGCGGTGAAGGCAGAGGAGCTACCTCAGCCAGAACTGAAAGACGTACCTGTAGTCAACGAGTACACTGATGTATTTCCCGATGATCTCCCGGGGTTACCCCCTGATCGAGAAATACAGTTCACGATAGATCTGATTCCGGGGTCTGCCCCAATCTCTAAAGCTCCTTACCGTTTAGCGCCAAATGAGTTAAAGGAGTTGAAGGAACAGCTGGAAGACTTAATATCTAAAGGGTTTATCCAGCCGAGTTTTTCACCGTGGGGCGCACCCGTTCTGTTTGTACGAAAGAAAGATGGGTCGATGCGACTATGCATCGACTATAGGGAGCTGAATAAGATCACGATCAAGAATAAATATCCGTTGCCAAGGATAGATGATCTATTCGACCAACTACAAGGTGCTACGGTATTCTCGAAAATCGATCTCCGTTCGGGATACCATCAGTTAAAAATCAGGGAGACAGATGTTCAAAAACAGCTTTCAGTACGAGGTACGGCCATTACGAGTTCCTGGTCATGCCGTTTGGACTGACAAACGCCCCTGCTGCATTTATGGACCTTATGAACCGAGTCTTCAAAGATTATCTCGACCGTTTGTAATCGTCTTTGTCGACGATATTCTGATCTATTCTAAGACGAAGGAGGAACATGAGGGTCATTTACGAATCGTCTTAGCTTACGTGAGAAACAGCTTTATGCCAAATTCAAGAAATGTGAATTTTGGCTTGAGCGGGTAGCCTTCTTGGGACACGTGATTTCCGGGAGTGGAATCTCAGTGGACCCCAGTAAGATTGAGGCCGTGAACAATTCGCCACGACCAACTACTCCAACAGAGGTTCGAAGTTTCCTAGGACTTGCGGGATACTACCGTAAGTTCATAGCCGACTTCTCTAGTATTGCCTCTAGTCTGACAAACTTGACTAGAAAGAATGTGCCTTTCAAGTGGTCTGAAGCGTGTGAACATAGCTTTCAGGAACTGAAAAAGCGACTTACTTCTGCTCCTATTCTGACTATACCCTCGGGGACTGGAGGATTCTCGGTCTACAGCGATGCCTCGAAGAATGGACTAGGATGTGTACTAATGCAAAACGGTAAAGTAATCGCATATGCCTCCAGACAATTGAAGGAGTATGAGAAGAATTATCCGACCCATGACCTGGAACTAGCAGCGGTGGTCTTTGCTTTAAAGATCTGGAGACATTACCTTTACGGAGAAAGGTGTGAGATCTTCACAGACCACAAAAGCCTGAAGTACTTCTTCACCCAGAAGGAGTTAAACATGCGACAACGACGATGGCTGGAGCAGGATTATGACTGCGTCATCAGTTATCATCCAGGCAAAGCGAATCGTAGTCGCAGACGCGCTTAGTCGAAAGACGATGAACACAGAATTGTACCGACTTGGGGTGGAAGTCGTCGATTTAGGCGAAGTCGAGACGAAACTAGCAGCGCTGACTTTACAACCTACGTTGCTAGAACGAATCAGGAAAGCACAAGAAGAAGATGAATTTTATCTGAAGGTGAAAGATGCGCTACCTGAGGACTTCGAAATTCGAGAAGATAAAATCTTACGGTACAAGAATCGACTATACGTACCTAATAATGAAGAGCTACAGCGAACCATAATGACAGAAGCACACGCAACGACGTACTCCGTGCACCCGGGAGCGACAAAGATGTACCAAGATTTGCGGGTCATTTACTGGTGGCCGGGAATGAAGAAGGATATCGCCACATTCGTGAGTAGATGTATGACATGCCAACTGATCAGAGAGCGGATAAGGCACCAAGCGTTACCGATTCCTGAATGGAAAATGGGACCATATCACGATGGATTTCGTCGTTGGGTTACCTAAAACAACGAAAGGCCATGATGCCGTTTGGGTGATTGTTGATCGCCTAACGAAATCAGCTCATTTCATTCCAATCAGCTCTACTTTTTCCATGGAACGCTATGCTGAATTGTACATTCAGGAAATTATTCGACTCCATGGAATTCCAATTTCTATATCTCGGATCGAGATTCGAGATTCCTATCGAACTTTTGGCAGAGCCTACAGAAAGCGATAGGTACTAAGCTCTCGTGCAGCACTGCGTACCATCCTCAGACCGACGGGCAGTCTGAACGAACAATCCAAACCCTTGAGGACATGTTGCGAGCATGCGTGCTAGACTTCAAGGGAAACTGGAGTAAGTAATAAGCTGCCACTGATTGAATTTTCCTACAACAATAGCTTCCATGCTACGATCAAGGTGGCACACGTACGAGGCATTGTATGGGCGCAAGTGCCGATCCCCTGTTCATTGGGACGAAATAGGCGAACGAGCCTTATTGGGACCCGATATAATTCGAGAAACAACAGAAGCAGTGACCAAAATCCGGGGAAAGAATGCGAACGGCTCAAAGTCGACAAAAGAGTTATGCAGATCATCGACGACGACCTTTGGAGTTCACAGAAGATGACCAAGTATTTCTGAAGATCTCCCCAATGAAAGGAGTAAAGCGTTTTGGGAAGAAGGGCAAGCTACGTCCCAGATACATAGGCCCCTTCAAGATAGTAAAACGAGTCGGCGAGGTTGCGTATCAGTTAGAATTGCCGACTTCCTTATCACAAGTTCACGACGTATTTCACGTATCGACATTACGAAAATACGTCGCGGACTCAAGTCATGTAATCCAGAACGAACTTCATTGTCAACAACTCAAGCCTGACTTGAGTTACGAGGAGAAGCCCGTAGAGATTTTGATGTACGACGAGTCGAAACGACTACGGAATAAATTATTCCGCTAGTTAAGGTTTTGTGGCGGAGTCAGTCAGTTGAGAGAAGAAGCCACTTGGGAGCGTGAGGATGATATGAGAGTTCGTTATCCCGAATTATTCCAGTCGGCGTAATTTCGGGGACGAAATTCTTTTAAGGGGGGATGATGTAATACCCGTAAAATTTAAACACAGGAATCCATTATAATTATGTAATTTTGTGAAATAAGGCAATTTAATACAATGCAAACCAAAGAACGAAATATTAACTGTGATAATTTCGAAACTACCATTATTAAAACTTGATAGGGGTTGATCGAATTCAATAGAAAGGGTACAAATTTGATTTGGGTTATAATCGAAATAGCTGAATTGATAATAAAGGCCCAAAACAACTAATGAAAAAATCATGTTAAATGGCTTTCTTTAAGCTTAAGAAAGTTGGACACCATCTAGCCTAATCATCACGAAGTCCTAAGGGATATACATAGCTAATATATATCACAAATATTACGTAAGGAGAAACCATCATTAGGAAAGAAAGGGAATCAAACAGAAAGATATTCAAATCAAGAACTCACAAAGGTTTTCACCATTTAAAGGTTCGACTTGTAATAGGGAGGTAAAGTTCTATCCTTAGATAGTTGAGATTATTTTTTTCGTACACTAAATTCATAATTTGTTAAGCATACTAAGAAATTGAAGATAGATCGTACTTAAGAAAAACCTTAGCTTCTTATAGTTCAGTCTAGAGTCATAATTATTATTATAAGGAAAGCATTCATTATTTTCGAGACATGGAGTGTTCTTGAGAGCTGTTACAATCCTTAGAGACTTAACGATATAGGGTGTAAGATATTCAGGGATAGAAATGAATGTTGAAGACGATATCAATAGATATGCTTTTAGGGTTTTCGACAGGAATGGTATCTTGGAGAGATCGGGCGCAATTAGTGTTATTTAGTAGTAAATCGGGTGTTTTAGTTAGTCAAATCCTAGTGAGATCGGGGGAAATGTTTAGGAATGCAAAGCTTAAATAAGTCGGGCGAATTGTGAGTATGAGAACTCAGCGACTTGGGAATCAGGTAATATCTATTTTTTTTAAAAGAAACTTAGGGCCACTTCAAGTGAAATCGGGCGATTTAGTAATTAGATAGGAACTCAGATTTGACATGTTACAAATCGGGCGAAATTCTTCTTATACATGACAAGTCGGGCGAGACCAAAAATCATACGTCATCACTCGGCGATTTCAGTCTAATTTAACACCTCAAATCGGGCGAAATACAAATCGGACGCATTACACATCGAGTGAAGAGCTCGCGATCTCAATCAATAAGAAACCGTCAAATCGGGCGATCTACTACCTATATGGAAACCATCGGCGATTTCTACTCTTAATTGCCTCAAATCGGCGATTGGCAATATCATGGAATCGACCAAAAGCTTGTCGTGACACATAAGGAATCGGGCGAAATCATTTACAATCGCCACTCAAATCGGGCGAACTTAGATGCATAGAGAACTTAGCTAACATAACCCCAACCTAGCCTAGACTGATATTAAAATATAACTATGTCATACTAGTACAGTTTAAGAATTAATATAAATACTAATAATTTGTATATGTCAGAGGACCGGTCTATAGGGACTCCACTGGACTTCGTAGTTGACTATAGCAGGAGGACAGGTAGGTGGGATCATCCATCTACAATGCGTAAACACAAATGTGTTTTATGTGCTCTTATGTGATTCAATATTTCTGGGATTTACGTGATTTATGTGTTTACGTGATTTACGGACACGAATCATGTTTATATGAAATTCTGTTTATATGCATGACACGTGCACATCACGTCGGGGAGAGATATATGAATTCCACCGTATTGAGACGGTGATGATTCGAGGTATTGGTAAAGTGGGGTAGATTGAGAATATTTGTGACTAGTTAGGCTCACAGAATTCCTGGCGGAGACAGACGTGATCGATCTGTCTACTCGAACGTGGTCGGTTCGAGGTGCACACCGCCAGAAGGGATACGGGTGTTATCACCCATGATATATATATATATATATATATACTTATATATGGATTCGGGCGCGCTATCGCTCATGATATTATGGATACGGGTTTAATGACCCTGATATACATATATGGATTCGGGCGTTATCGCTCATGATTTATGGATACGGGTTTAATGAACCATGACATTGGATTCTGGTGGAATCACGTGACCACCCATGATATTTATTGCGCGCGTGAGCCTAACTAGGGCCCTGTATCGTGTTGTGAAATAGGAATGTGGGAAAAGAAAGAGTGGGCATCATATCATTTTGCGAGGTATTGGGATTGGGATTGAGCGCACACTTGCATACATGCATTTTATTCACCTACTGGGCAAATCGCTCAGTGTTTACGTATTGTAGGTACTGAGTCCGACGCTGATACGCGTCGTGACTGACGGCTTTTTGCGGGCGGGACACTTGAGGGCGGGCATACATGGATGAAGACCTGTGGAGCGGCATTAGGGCTTTTTAGTTCTTTTGATATTTGGGGCTTCGGCCCATGTATAGGGATTACGATGTAGACATATTTTAATAGTAATGTATATTATTTCAGCAAAAAAGGTTTTTTAGACGGGTCTTCCGCGACTTACGTTGCGAAAATCCGCCAATAAAACCTAATTAGAAAAGTAGGGTCGCTACACCTAAAACTAAGATGATTTAAAGGTTTGGCCCAAATTAATGGGTAATCCAATACATTATAAAAGGCCCACTTAGAACCATGACCGTGGCCCAAATCTTTGAAGAAAAGTATAGGGAGCAAGCTTCCTCATATTGGAAAGCTCACGTCCCTAAGTGTCTAAGCAACCCCAATTTTTAATGGCAAAAATATCTAATGCTTCTCACACTAAAAACTTGGGGAAGAGGAAGAAAGGTGGAGAAATCGACTTGGAGCTTAAAGAGAAGGTAAGAAAATTTCTAAATGATTTCCGATTTTACCATGTGATTTATGATTTATAGTTTGTAAGTTAGGTTATTAGTTCGAATTGAGCATGCTTAAGGTCTGAGCACGCGAAAACCCTACCCCAAAAAGCACAAACACTTTAACTCATTCGCGTTTTTAGGATTATTTTGAAAGTTCTTAGAGGTTTCATCATGTTCTTGAGAAAAAAGTAAAGTTTAGATCGAAGTCCCTAGAAATATAAGCCTTAAAAACTGTTTTGGCGGCCGCGAGATGTGAGGTTTGCGAAATTATAAAAGTTCGCGAATTGTAATGAAACGAGAAGGTCATGAGCTAAGACACTTCACGGGTCGGGAGGGATGGCGAACCCTAGATCGCGGAATGCATGTATTTGGCGAATTGTGTACAAATACAATTCGCGAATCCATGAAGAAAAAGACTTCGCGAATTGAGGTTGGCAGGCCCATAGTAAGTCCTCGCGAACCCAACTTCGCGAATTGAAGTACTTCGCAAACCACAAGGATGGTCCTCGCGAATTATAGCCTTTTCGCGTTTAAAGGACGTACAGATCAGTCAACAAATAGCTTAAGGACGAATTTTATAAACTCCACGAACTAAATAAGTTTGCGAAGTAACCCCACGAGTCAATAGGAGTTTAGTGAACTTTATAAGTTCACGAATCAGACGAAGCTAGGTTAGTTCACGAGTTATGTGTAGTTCATGGATTGACTCGACTTAGCAAATCATTGTAAGTAGTTTTAACACAAGTCGATAACTAATATTTCAAATACTTAGGAAGCTTAAGAAATAAATATCGGGATAATTTAGATGGCATACTGACGTAATAATTTTATGCTTAAGGTCGAGAACTAGGGAAGTTCCGAACCCGTAGCTAGAAATCTACGGACGCCAGGTAAGTGGAGACTACACTTCAACTACAACACATGACTTTGATGTGCATAAATTATGTGACTACGTGCTTTCATGACAGAACGTGAAGTTTATGTGATATGTTTATTTACTATTCACGGCATGAGATGCATGCATACGATTCACGACATGATCACGTGCATACACGTTTAGTATGAAGTTTAGGACACGAGCGTTGTATGAGTCAGGATCGCCTGTGAGCGAGTATAGTTGCCGATATGGGCACCTGTTGTCGACTCCACTGTCGAGTCACGGCTCTCCTATTCTACCATGGCGGCGTTGATGCGCTGACGAATGATGTTGGGTTGATACCCTAAATGACGGAAAGGGCGACCTGCAGGGTGCGACCCTAGGGAAGCGACACCGAGGGAAGCTCGAGTGTTGGCAACCTCGGAGTAGGCTACCAGTGTGAAGCGCCCGTGTGTCAGGTCGCATTGGGCTGAAAAGGCACCTTCGGAGTCGTAAAGGCGTAGATCGCCTCCCAATGTGGATAGCCATTGCGTACTGGGGTTGCCTGTCAACGGCGAGTCGTATTGGGCCGAAAAGGCATAAGTCAGCCTCCCAATGTGGACCGTGTTGGGCTGAAAAGGAGCCACAAGAGATGAATAGAGGTTAGCCTCTCGATGCGGACCACGTTCAGCGGAAAATGCGTCGGTAGCCTCCCAAATGTGGACCGTATTGGGCTGAAAGGCGCCATGAAGTCGAATTACAAAATGTGAACCAGGGTGGCCTCTCAATGTGTGTCCTGTCACTTATGTGTATGTATGAAATGGAAATGAGCTCTATGATGGTGCATAGCGAGATAGAAAAGCCGAGGGCCCAAGATGAAAGGAAAGATAATACGAAAGGAAAAGAGAATGAAAAGGAAAGTGAATCTAGAAATGCATTGGCGCGGATGTCACTGCGAGTTAGTACACGTGCACTGCATGCATATAGTTTCTGCTTACTGGGCTTTATAAGCTCATCCCATTTATATGTTGTAGGTACTAGCGAACACGGTACATGATCGCCTAACCGGCAAGGCATTCTTTTGAAAGCATCCGAGCGACTTTTGGGGGTGGTGTGTACGTGGATAATGACCTGTGAGGCCAGGCGCATAGGAAACTCTTTTGCTGCAAATGTATACACGTCCCATGTAATTAGGACATGAATGTAGTTAGGAATGTAATGTATTTTTTGACGTGTACAAAAATGACTTCCTTCACGAAAAGGAAAAATTTCATACGAAATTCCGCACGTTTACATGACTTACACCTCGTTAGGCACTTAGATTAACGTTAGAAATGGTGGCGATGGCTAGGGTCGCTACATAAGACGACTTAGTCCTCTAAACTCAAGCTCGTCCAGCTTCTTGATCCTATCCTCCTTCCTCGAGATTCTCCTTCGAATTTCTTCTTGAAATGGAGCAATCACCTTGGCGGTTTCCCACGGCAGTTTTAGATCTTCTCCTATCTTCGACTTCATTGGTGGGCATTCCTCATCGACGATGGGGTGTTGGACAAGCTCGGGAAGTTCAAGAATTTCCGCTTCGTAGTCTTCACTTTCTTCGAGTTCATCGTCACCGATTAGGGCCAGGCCTACATTTGCCTTCATCAAGAAGTATCTGGCATTTTCCATCAAGCCTCTGGCCATGACCTGATCCATCAATTTTATTATCCAATCTTCATTGAAGATGTAGTTTTCCACGGCAGCGTGTGGTTTGTACAGTTCTTCAGTTTGTGGGGTTGGATAGTCTGCCTGAAGGGATAGGAATGGAGATGATGGTGACATTGAAGGACTTGTGGATGGGTGAGAGTGATAGAGACATCGAAGGGCTGCTTTGGCTTGTGGGATGAGGAAACGAAAGGCTCATAGCTGGTGATGAGAGCTATTGGGTTGTTTTGGTAGTAGTTCGGATTGATATTTTTGTTTGTGTACGTGTGGGTGATGTGGTTCTGTATGTGTTAGGGTGACTCTTGGCTGCGACTGTTGAAGTTGAGGCCTTTGTCTTGTGTCTTCTCCCCATCGGGACAACCCTCATCGTCTGGGTCGTCATGTGGTTGATTCGACGTGTCTGAGCCTCGCCTCGACAGGTGAACGGAAGCTCGAGACGTCTAAGGACCTCCGCTTCATATTCGATGAGCTTCGATGCAGTGCGGAGTCTGGCTAGCACGACGTCAATGAGTTCCGTGACTGGAACGTTCCATGGGCCGTCGTCAGGGTCAGCGGATGGATACAATCTAGGACGTTCTTCTTCGGTGATGGGGGCTTTGCCTTTGTCTCGAGTCGAAGTCCCAAGTGCATTGTACACTTGGGTCATGATGAAATATTCGAACCTTTTGCGAATTCAGCAAGTCGAGCGTTGAGCCTGTCCTCCGTCACGAATGGGGAAAATAACGTAGAGTCATGAAGACGTCCTGCCGTCACAACATCAAAAAAAAGTGTTCCTTATGTGCCGACTGTTTGCACAGGACTTGAGAAACCAGGGCCACCTAGGCTCCACCGTTGACATCAATGCTGAGACGGACTCAGATCGATGCCCCAATCAGTAGCTACTGTGATATTGACTAATGTGTGTATTCTACTCTGTTCCGTACTAGATCCTAATACGGAGATGTTGTGAGCGTTCGGTCCAGATCACTAAGATCTAAAGGTGCAGAAACAATGGTAAGTGTCCTAGAAAATGGAAAATTATTGGGTGGTGAGGGCACTAGACTTGTCTTGATCAAAGAAACTACAGTCTGAGGCTGAGGACTGCTTAATACAACATCTACCCCCTCCGACCGAGGTGGGGATGGTTGACATGGCTCCTCGTGTGTATCTGAAACAATTATCTGTTGGGAGATGATTGAGTGGCTAGGTGGGGTAGTGGCTAGTTGGGGTAGTTTGCGCTATTAGACCCGATGTCGCGACTTCTACTCGAGGGAAAACAAAGTCGTCCCCTGCACTTATTGGCTCGGTCCGGCTTATTTGTGGACTAGAGGACTGAGGAAGACGGTCACGTGTGTTTTGTACGTCGTTCATGTTTGTTGCTCTCGTCAACCCCTTACGATTTTCTCTTTTGTTTTTGTTTTGGAGATGAGGTGCTTCCTAGACCTACATCTGGCTGAGAGGGTTGGCTTATCCCTGGGTTAGGTTCAACTGGGATGTGTTGAACCATGGGGATATCTTCGAGGTTGTTTGCTCGAAGGTATTCTTAGAGCAGTGGGTCAGTTGGATCGAGGAGTTGTAGAAGATGGTCTCCCAAAATTTGCTTTCTGATGAAATTTTGTCTTTGTTGAGATGATCTTGCCGAGCATCGGTACTTGGTAGCCTCGGTCTGTGGACGACGTTCGATCGTTGGGTTGAGGTCCATGAAGTGTTGGACGATGACAGGAAGCTACCGTATGTATGGGAGCACTCTCTTTGTTGATCCTATACCTCGTCCTCTTAACTGGTCAAGAAGGTTAGACCAGATAAGTTGGGCGACATCGTAGTTCTTGTTGAAGGCGATGCTGTGGAAAATGAGCATAATTTGGCGGTTGCAGCGATCTGACCCAGTGTGCTTAGGAGATAAGCACTTGTTGATAATTAAGAAGAGCGTCCTCCATGGTTGAGGTATATCTTAGCAGAGAAGTGGGGAGATGAATGGATTTTTGGGCATTTTGTTTGTATCCCATGAAGAGGAAGTCGGCAATTAGGTCATCAGTAGAGGGATTGTGTCATAGTTTAGTGAGGTTGGAAGATTTGTTGGGAGCGAACGATGGTTGGGGTCAGAAATACAATGGTATTATCAATTTTAGCTGAGAGTCGGGTTGTTTTTGGGTTGTCTGTTGGGTTTTGGAGCGTGGCCCAAAATTGGTGTACGTATACTTCGGGGACACATTCGGTTATACTAAAGGTAGTTTTTAAAGGATGGTTTTGAAGAATTTTAAGGATGATAGGGTCTGGCCATTGGGTGTTTTCAAATCTAACTGGACGTTATTTGGTAGTCTTTGAGGCCAGTCTTTAGATGAGAAGACGTCGTCAATTTCTCGTACCATAGTGATCAATATGTAAACAGAAAGTTTAATTTTAATAAGGTCGAATGGAATAATGTTATGTTTTAAAGGTCATTTATGATAGAAACATTTGCAGCACTTAGAAAATTTTATGATTCGGTCGATTAGCAACACTTAGAAAATTTTACTTTCGGACGATTTTCGCAATTTAGGAAAATTTCCATAAGAATGGAATTCGGACGATTTGATTTGAACTTATGTTACGGGACAAAACTTTGAGAAATGGTTAGAATCGGGCGAATTGAGGTGTTGGAATACGTGGTCGTATCGGCCGATTGAAAATGATAAAAATTAAAATTGAAATCGATTAAACACAATGAATCGGGCTAATCAAAAAGTCAATTTGGTCAAAGAATCGGGCAATGAGTACAACCTGCGATTCGACGTTGGACAACTAATTTGAAAATCCCAGAGCTAAACGAGAGACACAATCGGGTGATTTGAGATAGAATCGGGCGATTGGAATTCAAGCGAATGCGATCGATCAAACGAAATGGATTGAATGAATTCAGTACGAATCGGGCGATTGAACTGAATCAATCAGCACAAATCAGCCGATTGGCTGAATCGGGCGATTGAAATTATGGATTAAATCCATGCATTTCAAATCGGCCGAAAGGGAGAAAATTGGGTGTGTTTCTCGCAAACCCTTGTAGCGACCCTAGCCATCGCCACCATTTCTAGTGTTATCCTAAGTGCTAACGAGTTAGGAACTTGAAGAAACATGCAAAAGTGCGTATGAAATTTTTCCATTTTTCGTAATGGAAGTCGTTTCGGTACAAGTCAGAAGAATACATTTACATGTCAAAAGAATCACTTCGAGTCCTAACTACATGCTATCCCTAATTACACGGGTTGTGTACATTCGCAGCAAAAGAAATCATATGCGCCCGGCCCCACAGGTCATCATCCACGTACACACCACTCCCAAAAGTCGCTCGGAAGCTTCAAAAGACCGCCTTACCGGCTAGGCGATCACGTACCGTGCTCGCTCGTACCTACAACACACAACGTAAGGGTGAGCTAAAGAGCTGAGTAAGCGGAAACTATATGCATGCAGTGGACGTGTCCTAACTTGCAGTGACATCCGCGCCAATGCATTTCTAGATTTCACTTTCCTTTTCATTCTCTTTTCCTTTCGTATTATCTTTCCTTTCATCTTCGGACCTCGGCGTTTCTATCTCTCTATGCACCATCATAGAGCTCATTTCCATTTCATACATGTACATAAGTGACAGGACACACATTGAGAGGCCACCCTGGTTCACATTTTGTAATTCGACTTCATGGCGCCTTTTCAGCCTGATACGGTCCACATTTGGGAGGCTACCGACCGCTTTTCGACCCAACGTGGTCCGCATCGAGAAGCTAACCCCTATTCATCTCTTGTGGCTCCTTTTCAGCCCAACACGGTCCACATTGGGTGGCTAACTTATGCCTTATTGGCCCAATGCGACTCGCCGTTGAGAGGCAACCCCAGTACGCAAATGGCTATCCACACTGGGAGGCGATCTACGCCTTTATGGCCCAATGTGACTCCGAAGATGCCTTTTCAGCCCAATGCGACCTAACACACGGGAGCTTCACACTGGTAGCCTACTCCGAGGTTGCCAACACTCGAGCTTCCCTCGGTGTCGCGTCTTCCCTCGGGTCGGACCCTCCAGGTCGCACTTCCGGTCGTTTGGGGTATCAACCCAACATCATTCGTCAGCGCATCAACGCCGCCATGGTAGCATAGGAGAGTTGTGAATCGACAGTGGAGTCGACAACAGATGCCTATATCGGCAACTATACATCGCTCGCAGGCGGTCCTGACTCGTGCATGCTCTCGTGCCCTATCTTCCATACTAAGCGTGCATGCACGTGATCATGTCGTGAATAATGTAAATATGCATGCCATGTCATCTTAACTAGTAAATAAATCATATCACATAAAATTCACGTTCGCACGTAATCACACATAGTCACATAATTTATGCAACATACAAGTTATGTGTTGTAGTTGAAGTGAAGTTCCCACTTACTAGCATCCGTCAATTAGTGCTACGGGTTCGACGAATTTCCTAAGCCTCGACCTTAACCATAAAGTTTTCACATCAGTACGCTATCTAAATTATCCCGATATTTATTTCTTAAGTCTGCTAAGTATTGAAATACTATCGACTTGTGTTAAAAACTACTTACACTAAACTGTTAAATCGAGTTGACCCGTTAACTACACGTAACTCATGAACTAACTTAGCCTCATAAGATTCGAGAACTTATATAGCTCCCTAGATTCCTATTGACTCGTGAGGTTACTTCGCAAACTTATTTAGTTCGTGGAGTTTATAAAATTCGTCCCTCAGCTGTTTGCTAGCCAGTCTGGTGAATTTCCTAATATTTCGTCCTTTAAACACGAAAAGTCTATAAAGTCAGTCTATCAATTATATTCATAGACCATGTAAATTTTCGTTCCAAAATTCTATCAAAAACAACGTCTGCCAACACCGAAACTTGACCCTGAAAACACCGATAGGCAATTTATAATCGGGCGTTACGAGGGACTATGCCCATTGAACTCAAGATATTTTTCTCACTAAATGGTGTAAATATATTTTTCCGCAAACCTTTTTTTTAACATTAAACATTTTTATCTAAGGGTTCGATTAATGAAGTTACCCTAATTTATGAAACTTAGTTCGCCAAGTTCATACATCGCGAATTTATCTAGCATTAGGCACACTTCGTGAACTCAATTCGTATTTGCATGGAATTCACGAACTGTCTGGATTCGCCAACTTGGATTCGCCATCTTGGATTCGCCAAACCTCCTTTGTTCCTCAATTCGCCAAACTCTATTCAACTCAGTTCGCGAACTCGCTTTAGCCGCTTAGTCAATTCGCGAACTTGCATGGACTCGCCAAATTATGTTTTGCAAATTGAGTTCGTGACTTGTTTAGTTCGCGAATCTCTCCAAGCCACCAGACCGCGAATTCTCTCATGTAACCCTTGAGTTCGCCAACCTCATAATTCGTGCAGCTCACATTTCATACTTCGCGAAAAGGGCATGGATTCACAATTCTTCTGCGGGTTCGTCGTCTTGCATGGAGTTCGCGAAATGCATTGGGTTCGCCAACTTCTTCGGTTCGTGAAACGCATCTCCCCTCCGAGTTCGCGAACTCTTCCCTTGATTCGCGAAGTGAGTTTCGCAGCTTCATGGTTTCGCAAAGTATAATCGGTCATCAATGTAATACTCATAAAATCTAATTACGTGATTTAAAATATAATTAATGATGGAAGAGTTAATTAGAAATGATATTGAGAGAATTACATAAAGAAGCTAGGATTACGGGTGAAAATATTATTTCTGACATATAAGTATTTGAATTCAATGTGGGATATAATGTTTTCATGTTGGTATGCCTTAAATGACTTATGTGTTTACATGGTTACATGCTATGTGATTTATAACTTCAGTTTGTGCTTTAAACTATGACTTGAAAGATGAATACGAGATTTAGAAAATTTTAGGTAATAAAATTAATTAGGTGCTATACGATAGTTTTAAGACTTCAAAGAATTTGACTAACATTTAGGTATGGCATGACATAGCTTTGATCGATTAAGGATTTAAGACCAAGAATCGATCGAATTTCTATGTATAAAGGAGATAGAAATTGCCTAGCAAATAAGGATAGGAATTCGGGCGATTTCACAAGCCCAAGGAAAAACAAGTTTCGACTAATAATAATTATGCATGATAGAATCGACGAAGAATAAGGAAAACAAAGAAATCGGCCAATTGTTGTATAAGCAAATGCAATGATTGACTATATTTAAATTTTTAAATCGACTAATTGATTTGCAGAATATGGCAAAATTCAACCAATCATGTTCAAGTAAAGTTGGACAACTAAAAAGGCACGTAAGACTTCCTTAATACAAGAGGTAAAGACAAGTAGCTTAGTCACCTAGTTGTCCTTTCACTTCCACTTCCCAATTTTAATACTTATCAAATAAATCAGGAAACAACATACAATAGATAAAAGCAAATAAATACGAAACCACACTCATATAAAGTGGCTTTGTGTCTAGTGGAGTCTACGAGAGAACCTTTACACACAAAAATGCGACTTAAGATTGACGATATTAAGCAATTGATCAGTCGCCTGTCAGGGAAATTCATACGTGACTTAGATCGAGCATCCTAAAGATATCGTCATTCCCCTAATATTATACTTACATGTATAATATTTTTGTATTTTCAAAGTATTTTTCTATTATTAAATGAAATATGTCACGCAAGATATAGCATTAAAGTATAGAAAACACATAGCATAGAACATGTGAAAGCACGTAGGATCACATAATGCACAAATCACGGAAGGTTCAACATGCCTAGTTTACCGACAAGGAATGGGAACCGTTTTTCATCCAATGCCTTGGTGAAAATGTCAGCGAGTTGATATTCCGTGTTCACAAAATACATGTCAATGGTGCCTTTTTCTACGTGAACTGATACATGTCAATGAACTTGACATCGTCTGTCTATGTGTTTTGTGCGTGAGTGGTGGACATGATTACACGTAATCGCAATGGCACTTTGGCTATCGCTATAAATGGGTATATTATTTAGATTGTACCCATAATCGCGAAGCTGAGTCCACATCCATAGCATTTGCGGGCAACAGCTGGCGGCTGCAACGTATTCTGCCTCGGCCGTCGATGTCGAAACGCAGTTCTGCTTCTTAGATGACCAGCAGACCAGCTTTTCGCCTAGAAATTGAGCACCACAGGATGTGCTTTTCCTCTCCATTCGGCAACCTGCATAATCAGCGTCAGTGTAGCCAATCAATTTGAAATTTGTGCCTTTAGGGTACGTGCCCTTTAGATAGCGAAGAATCCGCTTAACCGCAAGCATGTGAGATTCTTTGGGGTCGGCTTGGAAACGGGTGCATAGACGCGTGGCAAAAATGATGTCCGACCTACTCGAGGTGAGATAAATAAGAGAGCCGATGATGTTGTGATATAGTGTGATGTCGACCGCTTTTCCAGTGGGATCGGCATCCAGCTTGGAGCTTGTGGACATGGGAGTGCTTGTGGGCTTGCTCTGATCATGATGGAATTTCTTCAAGATGCCCTTGATGTATTTTGTCTGGCTGATGAATATTCCATCATCGAGCTGCCTGACTTGAAGTCCTAAGAAGAACTGCATCTCTTCCATGTGACTCATTTCCAATTTGCTCTTCATCAGATCTGCGAATCTCTTGCATAGCCGTGGGTTAATGAAATTTAAGAACCTTCTTGGTTTATGTAAAATATTCCTGGTCCCTCATAAAGTGATTTGAGTAGAAGCTTCAGCCTGATCTTTGAGTTCGATGAAATTTAAGAACCGACTTCTCCAAACTGTATATTCGCCCCTTTTTAGAATTGGAGGACGATTATCATTTCCTAGAGAGTAGGCATCCATTTCTTTCTTTGAGTTGATGTAGGATCTTCGTTTGTTGTTTTGATGTCTTGAATTTATGTGATGTGCTTCACAAGTAGCATAGTAGTTAGTAGCGTTTGATTATAGAGCAGTTTCGAGAATAATTTTTGACTCAATCTTTAAAGTTTGATCAAAATTAATTCGTCGGGAAAAATTGGCAATGTTATTGTCCTCGTGCGAAAAAGTACGTCAGCGAAAAAATTTATGAGCGAGAAAAATTGCTCAAAATCTTTCGGTCGAGAAAAATTTATGGATCGTGAATTTATTCGAGCGCGAAGAAACAGTATGTTTTATAAGTTTCTCGTTGGGTCAAGATAAATTCGTTGACTGAAAAGGTCTCTCGTACGCAAATGATTTTCGCTCAAACTGAGGAGTCTGACCGAAAAAGTTTTTCGACAGTAAGTTTTACACGCGCAAAGGTCAAAATTAGTCTTCGTCGAAAAGGATTTTATCTAAGTAATGCTCAGAAATTTTTCCTACTAAAGTAGTTCTTGCTAGAGGCGACTTTAGGTCTGACTTACTATTCTGATCGAGAAAAAATTTTGCGCAGAGTTTTTCGATCGAGTAATTAATCTGACCGAAGAACCTAGCGAGAAAAATTGAAGTTATCGCAAAACTCACAGAATACAGCTAACATGGATTCAAGCAAAAACACCAATATTTAACATGAAATTGTACGTATTTGCTTGCAATCAGCTACTCAGCACACACGAACAAGTAATAAAACATGTTATGAAGCAAAATATATCGAATTTGATCAAATTCAGAACATGTTCATACTATTTATCGCGTGAACAGTAACCACTAAATTCGATCGATTCTGCTAAATCGAAGTTCAAACAGATACGAATCTAATCGCAATCAACAATATCACTAAAACAAGCGCAGAAACATCAAATTCAAACCAATTAAGCGCAAAATTGAGCTATTATATCGAATTCTGAGATTCGCGCCAAACTGTTCTTCGATGGAACAATACCCGAACTCAAATTTCGATCCAATTCTAACAATTTCGATTCAAAACTATCAGAGCACAACCTCTCGTAGTACGGTGCTGGTTCGAGGACGAACCAGGCAAAAGCTGGTGGGCATGTGACACCCGGGCCGTGGAGACGGGGGTGAGCCACTCGTCTACTCGGATGTATGGGGGTACAGTCCGAGGTGCAAACCACGGGGAGGGGTACATGAACGAACCGATCCGACACCCGAATGAGAGGGGATCCTGAGACTGGCAATGTATGGGCGTGTCAGGCTAAGACTCCTATAAGAGTATTGATAGTACTACTCATATCACCAAGGTCGACCTACCTTTTCGGGAGTCCATCCGAAAGAACTTCAAAGTTAAGCGTGCTTGACTTGAAGCAATCTTGGGATGGGTGACCCCCTGAGAAGTTTGCCCAGGGTGCGTACAGTGGGGCCAGACTATCTGTCGGATTGTGATGGGCCCAACCCCACGTGTCTCGGTAGGGACCGATGCTACAGTGATGCCCAGTATGGGACGGGTTGTTACAGGTTCTCACATCTTTCTCGTTCTTTCACTTCATATTGGGCCCATCGGCTTTCCATCTTTCTATGCACCATTCATGGAGCTCAGACCCCTAAGGGTATACATAAGTGGCAGTACACACACTGGGAGGCTAAACCCGAGTACGCAATCTGTGCTTAACCCTATGGTGCCTTTCCATCCCAATGTGGTCCACAATGAGAGGCTATAGTGCCTTTCAATCCCAATGCGGTCCCATTAAGAGGCTAACTCGGGCACACAAATTACGTTTGACCCTAAGGCGCCTTTCCATGAAATGCGGCCTAACACACTGGCGCTTCTCACTGGTAGCCTACTACGAGGACGCCAACACTCGAGGTTCCCTCGATGCCCCTTATCCCTCGAGTCGCATCCTCCAGGTTGCATCTCCTGCTACGGGGTATCCACCTACCTATCGTGAATCAGTTAATTGGCATCGTGTATCGCCATGGTATCATAAAAGAGCCGTGACTCGACATTGAGTCGACAACAAATGCCTATATCGGCAAATATACATCGCTCTCACGCGATCTTATACCCATGCACGCTCTCTTTCCTTGACTCTTATACTAGTCGTGCATGCATATGCTCATGTCGTGAACATGCATGTTATGTCATCATATACTGTAAATAAATCACGTAAGAAAACTCACATAAAATCATAGAGGCACATAGACACATAATTCATACACACAAAATTATGTGTTGTAGTTGCGATTTCCACTTACTGAGCTTTATAATCTCATTCCATGTTATTATGTGTTGTAGGACACCACGATCACGGTATGTGATCATTTTCATGGTGAGGCCAACTGTTGAAGCTTCCGGGGCTTTTGGGGTGGAAGTGTGTACATGGATGCGACCTCGTGGAGGCCCATTAGATAGATCATTTTGACACGCATGTGAACTTCCCTTTGTAATTAGGACCCATGTTGGTTTTGTAGGAACCTTTACGATTCCTTTATATAAAAGGAAAAATTTTATACGAAATTTTGTACCATCTATTTCTTTTCTACGACATTAGCTACGTAAACTAGTTAAGAAAGTAGTGGTGGAAGGCGGGGCGCCACAAAAACAGAACGAATCTGCTCTGATACCAATTGTTAGGTCCTAATTTATCAACTTTGATCCTAGGCATGAATTCTAAGGCAATCGATAAGAATTGTATAGATTAAGATTTCGATCGAAAATCCTTCTTGGAGAGCTCGAGAGAGAATTTCACTTAGAGTGAGAAGATTTCTTGTGTCTCTCTCTAGAAATTGAATTGCAAGCCTTTGGGATTAATTTTCTAAAATCTTCTCATTAAGCACAATATATTTGTACAACTATTTATACCAAACATACTTGGTATAAATAACAAACTAAGTCCTAAACTAAGGACTATTACAATAAAAGCCCCAAATTACGAAAACTGCTAATTAAATCAATGCACAAATAAACTGATATCCTACAGAGAGAATAACAGTTAATAACTTACTGGTACAACTTATTATTTTGGAAAATTAGGCAAAAAATCTGGCGATTGTATTTAAATTTCTGCAAACCTTGAGCGACGAACAATGGAGCCAATAAGGTGTCTCGATGGTTTGTTCACGTTATGGGTCTCTCGAATTTGTGCAAAATATCTTTAATTACGACCGAATCAGGATTCGATTTCACCGTATTTTTATTATTTGCGTCAAACGAATTCCAAAATTATACCCGTAAAATCCCATTTTGAGACCTCAACAACATAATTAACCTTCTAGGACACACCAAACTTGGTTTGGTGCAGGATGCGTGTTTCATGCAGATGAAAATAATATATGCGGTAATTGTTTCGATCGAGTTTACATTGTTATAATGATACCAGCTAATAGGAATTTGATACCAAATACACCGTACTAAAACATATGCTTGACCGTCCATACCACGTTTTGGGAACAGTGGTTGAGGCAAAAATCCGGCGATTGTATTTAAATTTTGGCAAACCTTGAGCGACGAACAATAGAACCAATATGGTGTCTCGACGATTTGTTCAGGATATGGGTCTATCGAATTTGTACAAAATATCTTCAATTTCGACCGAGTCGGGATTCGATTTCACCGACTTTATTATTTACGTCAAAATAATTCCAAGAAAATATACATGTAAAATTGAATTCGAGACCTCAACAACATAATAAGCCTTCTAGGACACACCAAACTTGATTTGGTGCAGGATGTGTGTTCGTGCAGATGAAAATAATATATACGGTAATTGTTTCGATCGAGTTTCCATTGTTATAATGATACTAGATAATAGGAATTTGGTACCGAATACAGCTTACAGGTACCTTTAAATCAAAATGTATACCAGATGAGAGTTCTCCAATACCTATTAACTGTTTTACTAGGACATATGCTTGACCGTCCATACCACGTTTCTGGAACAGTGGTTTAGCCAAAAACGTGGCGATTGTATTAAATTTCGGCAAACCTTGAGCGACGAACAATAAAGCCATTATGGTGTCTCGGCAATTTGTTCCGGATATTGGTCTCTCGAATTTGTACAAAATATTTTCAATTTTGACCGAGTCGGGATTCGATTCACCGTATTTTTATTATTTGCGTCAAAATAATTTGAAAAATTCACCTGTAAAATCGACATATGAGAACTGAATAACATGATGAACCGTCTGGGACACACCAACTCGGTTTGGTGCAGGATGTGCGTTCGTGCAGATGGAAATAATGTATACGATAATTGTCAATCGAGTTACCGTTGTTATAATGATACCAGATATTAGGCATTCAGTACCAAATACAACGTACAGCTACCTTTAAATCAAAACGTATACCAAATGAGAGCTTTTCTATGCCTATTAATGGTTTCGTTACGACTGATGATTGACCATCCATACCACGTTTCTGGAACAGTTGTTTAGGCAAAAATACATCGATTGGAATAAAATTGGAAATCTGCGAGAAATTTCGATCATCAAAATAATATTTTTTATTTAATAATGTGGTTAACGATGGTAATAGAAAACATGTTCTGAATACCTTTTATTATACAGCTTTTGTAAGGGTATTTTGGTCAGATAAGCTTTTTGGTCCTTTTCTCTAACTTTGTAAGATATTAGGTCCTTTATCCTGAACTTTATACATACAGGGCCTGAAATAGATTATGAAACTTAAAGGGGCCTGATCTGAAATGGCCCCTAATAATAATGATATTAATTAAAGACATCAATCATCTTTAGGGGTCTTTGAAAATAATAGCCTTGACTTGGTCTTCTTTAAAAAATAGTCTCGTTGATGTTTTTTTTTTATCAATGACTTTCATCTTAATTAACCGTTAATCATCTTTAAATCTCATTAATATAACTAGAAATAAAAGGAAAAGAAAAAATAAAAAATACATGCATGTAACACCCGAAAATTTATACGGATTGTCATGTAATTAGCGTGGGGTTATTTTTGTAAATTTTCGAAATTGATGAAGTCGATTTTCGAACAAAAACGATTTTTCGGAATCAAGTCGAAAACAATAATTAGGCCCGAGACTTAAATAAAATATTATGTACCAAAGAAGGAATGAAGGCCCAACAAATGAAATAAAAATAAAGAGGCCGAAAATAATAAAAGGGGTCAATGTAGTTATTAAGGTCGAAACTTTGAAGGCCCAATGTGAGAAAGAGATTTCTGCACACAAGAGGAAAGTTACGTATACTTCTGTCACCTGCATGCTTAACTTAAGACACAGATACGATTTAAGAAGCAAAGAGGAAACGTGAGAAGAAAGGAAAAACAGAAGAAAGAAAAACCAGAGGAAGAAGGGTAAGTGGGTGACAAGCGAACCAAGCAAGGCCGAGAACTAAATTTGCGCAAGCTTTATCTGATTTCAGACCCAGGAAATTAATCCAAACGCAGCTAAGGAGGATTAGGTAGTTGGTTTTACCATCTACAAACCGTTTTTAAGTTCCTCAAAAATCTTAGAATTTGGAAGAGAAATATTCTGGGTTTGAGAATCTTTTATTTCCAATTTTTGGTGTTTTTGTAGTATCCTTGATATGCTATGATGTGTATGAGCTCAACATATGAGTTCTATAATCTGCTTAAGTGTCTATGTTAAATTTGCAAGATGCTTGTCTGATGAAATTTTTCAAGAAATTTAGGGTTTGTTCATGATTCGTGAAGTTTTCACATGAACAGTTAAGTCTTTGGTTTGTTTTAAGTTTCGCGGGCTATCTTATTTCGCGAATTATGAGTGAGAAAGGATTTCGATTGAACAGTTAAAACCGATCAATTTGATTTCGGGTCCCGTAAGTGTTTCGCGACCCAGAGAGTTTCGCGACTTGTGAGTAAGGTAGGTTTTTCCGGGTCAGATTGTGGGTTTTCGCGGGCTGAAGTCTTTCGCAAACCGCGAGATAGCGCATGCCAATTTTAGGTTCTCGTGGGCCGACTTCAAACTTCGTGGCGTGATTCCTGTGAGGGGAGTCGGGCTTCTCCCGGGCCTAAACCGAGCTTCGCGGGTCTGATCAAACGAATCCGCAAAATTGATTAATGCTTCGCGAACTCGAGCTTTGACCGAAATTTTTGGGTTGACCAAACTTTGCGAAATAGTTTTTGGCATTTGACGCGTGGGCTTTGACCAAAATTAATTTGGTCTTTGACTAACCTTTATTCAGGCTTTTACCCTATTTCAGACCCAATTCAGTTAAATAGAAGTATTTTCAGCCCAAATCATCTTAAATATTTTTCGAACTTTGGCTAATATTGTCGGGTCAACCATAATTTTAATATTTTTATGAGTTTCGAGACTTCGACATTTTGAGACGTGTCGCGTATTACTTATGCCTGATTTTGTGGGCATTTGACGACATGTCATGTGAGAAGTTATTATACCGTATTTCTACGGTGACGTATTACGGTGAGTGGGGTAGAGTAGCGATATTGGCAGTCACGACTATACTAGATCGTGAACCTGGTGGGAGATAGGCTTGGCGACACCTTTCTACTCGGGATTGAGCCACCCGAGGTGCACAACACCGGATTCTGATTTGGCTCAGGGACGGCAAACAGGAGTGGAGTGACCTGTCTGCCCGAGTATAGTGTTGCAGACGCGATTCAGGGTGCAAAACCGTCGGGATGAGATTAGTATTTGCGGATGGAGCAACCTGGCACTACCAGCGTAGGCTACCGCATGGTTATGGCGTATATCGTCATTGCGCGCGTGTGTTGGGATGAGATGTGAGATTGAGCGTGCATTTTATAATATTGTGAGGATTGGGATTGGGTTGAGGGCATGCATACATAGCAAATTTTTATGACCACCTATTGGGCAACTACTCGGGGTTTTATGTTTTGTAGGTGAGACTGAGCCCGACACGATGGGTGTCAGGGTGAGCTTTATGCTGGCTGGCGGCGGTGACTCCACGGGCTTTTGAGGGCGATGCAATACTTTTGTCGAGCGGCATAGTATATTCGGGTTCAGATTTTTGGGGTTTTTGCCCGATATATTTACGTGACACTTCTGTAAACCTGATCTTTATATCATATATCTATAGTATTCCCTATTTTTTTTGAAAACCGGGTCTTCCGCGGCTTTCGTTGTCTCCAAACTATTTAGTTAAGAAGTACGGTCGCTACAAGTGGTATCAGAGTGTAGGTTAGTAGATTCTGATGACCATCAACATACCACCGCTCAAAAACTGGGAGAACCAGCCTTGCCTGTAAGTGTTTTGTTTTAATATGGCTACGCGATCTAAATGTGCTCGTTTATGTGTATTCAGAAATGCCGAGAGGAAGACCGAGACACGAGTTTGTAGGAGAATCAAGTCGGCGGGACGAATATGAGTCCCCGACTCGCGAACATGACACCTTACATCGTTGCACTAATCCAACAACAGTCAGATCAAATTAATGACTTGATCCTTCATCGGAGCTCATCTGAGGAACGCTCCTTCCCGTAGCCCAATCGTGTGGAGTGTTGAGGTATATGTCGTAGATGCCGCATGAGGGCAATTTGGTAATTGTGTAGTGTTTAGTAATGTAATTTGATTAATTCTATTAATGGAATGTTTTTATTGAAAACAGATTTATTATTCGATAAATAAATTAAAAGGCATATTAATTATTAATTAGTCTAAAGATTTTACCTTGCAGTCCGGATGAATAAGACATATTGATAAAATCCAAATAATGGCAGTTCAGTTACTGATTCTATGGGGACAGAGAGGGGCACCAGTAAGCTGAGATACTAAGTCTAAGTCTCCGGTAGGTTGACTGGATCGACAAGTATGACTTGTTTGTCGATGGGCCCAATACGATTGTGCCAACCGTTCACTTGGGAAATGGGAGCCCGTGACAATGATACAAGATGAATCAGGGGATTATCTGTATTTGGACACTGACTCGTAATCGAATGATCACACACTTGGATTGTCCTTGATCGAGCGATATGGGTGTAGTAGTTTGCGTGAACCTTAGATCGAAAGGGTTAACTTGGGGTTGGTCTTGAGGTCTTGACTTGTCACTAGTTTGCTAGGCCCGTCTTTCCGGTGGCATGGGTCAGCGGAGAAATGCGGTCTTGACTTTTTGATGCAAATGCCGATTGAACCGCCGAGCGGGATTTACGGTCTCGATTAAATTCAAGGTTAACGTCCTATGCTAAGTTTAATGTGTGGGAATTTGTCCAAGTCTCTGGCCAGAGCATATAACTAACTCGTGATAGTCGTGGAGGGCAGTTTAGGCATTTTCACCGATATAAACGACATAGAGTCGAGTTCTGTAAGTTTGACAATGCGTGACTTTCACTCGACCGGGACAGACGTAAAAGGTTTATACGTATGGCAAAAATCAATAGTCGATTTTTGTATTATGATTAGATCAACTTCGTACTCAACTTGGCATATGTTCGGTACCAGAGGGCTAGCTAGGTGAATTCGAACTCCTAGATACCTCCTAGGCCTGTTGGGACGAACCAAGAGAGTAAGGCTTAAAAAGGGCAACCGACGCAACGTCATCATCAGAGAGAGTTAAGGCTAGGTCCTAGATTGAGACATTAGGGTTTGGGGCTTGGGCAAAACCCTGATAGGCCGAAAATACTAAGTTCGACTAGTAAGGGGTAAATGGTCTTTTCACCTCACGATATATTTTTGAAATAAAATACTGGATATTGAATATTTAGTATATGATTTAAGTTAGATTTAGATCTCTATTATTGTCTTAGAGAAATAATATTATTTGTTAGGTCCTCGATTATCAACTCCTATGATCCTAGACTCAAATCCTAAGGAATTCGATTAGAATTATATGAAATTAACTTCGATCAAA
This sequence comes from Craterostigma plantagineum, assembly GCA_027422505.1. NCBI lineage: Eukaryota > Viridiplantae > Streptophyta > Magnoliopsida > Lamiales > Linderniaceae > Craterostigma > Craterostigma plantagineum. The sequence goes on along the minus strand of JAPQWV010002948.1, from coordinate 9,146 downwards.
AAACCTTCGTTGAAGAATTGAGAGAGAATTCGAGTAGTGAGAGAATGGTTCTTCAGTTTCTCTCTCTAGAATTGGATTTGGCAGCCCTTCGGATCAAAAATTCTCTATTAAGCACAATGTTTGCAAGTCTATTTATACCAAACAAACTTGATATAAATAACGAATAAGTCCTAAACTGAGGACAATACATTTAACTCCCCAATCTACGAAGACAACTAATAAATCAAAGCACAATTACAAATCGTATTCTACAATCTCCCCCTTTGTGCTTGATTGCCCTTCCGCGCTGTTTGTCTTCGTCGGGCGTAGTAAGACCTGTGCAAGCCCAACGCATACTCGAAGTCCCTTAACGTGCTCCTCAGCTCCAGTCGCTCCTCAATGTCATCAAGTAGTTCCAGCAGGAGCGGTAGTTCTCTCACGAACCGATGAATCCTCAGCATCGTCTCTCGATTGATTTCTTCCAATCTCTTCTCTATGTTCTGCCTGATCACCTTGAGTGCGCCGTCGCAAAACTTATGTATCTCATTCTTCAGCATCAACCTAGTCTTCTTAGTGATTGGTGTCAGGACCCGCCGTCCGACCTCGTAATTCGTTCTAATTCTAGGTGCCTAATGCTTCGTTATCGTGCAAAAGCGTAAAAATGCGAATAAAATTTTTCTTTTTAAACATGTGAGAAAATCATATATATACAAGTCAAAAGAATGTCCACATGTCCTCCTACAATTCATCGTAGTCGTATCTACATCAAAGACAAGTGTGTGTGTGTGCGTGTGTAGCAAAAGCTTCCTATGTACCCGGCCTTCACAGGTCGTCATCCATACACACACTTCCACCTCAAAAGCAGCCGGATAGCTTCAAAAGATCAGCCTCGCATAAGAGTCGGATCACGTACCGTGATCGTCAGTACCTACAACACATAACGTAAGGATGAGCCACCGAGGCTCAGTAAGCAGAAATTATGTATGTATGCACGTGTCCTAACGAACGACAATCCACGCCGTTGTTTTCTAATGCTCATACTCTTTTCCTTATACTCGTACTCTTTTTCTCATACTCTTACTTCATACGGGCCCTCGGCTTTAAATCCCATTATACGCCATCTTATAGAGATCTCAAGTGTGGAGGTTCACACCCTAGGAGGTCATTCTCAGGAACCTTCCCTTATTCGGTGTGAACTCCACGCGAGCGCTTCTCACTGGTAGCCAACCCCGAGGTCACTAACCACGGAGGTCACCCGAAGGAATCTTCCTACCGGGTGGTGCTTTACACGCTAGAAGGTCACCCGAAGGAATCTTTCCTTACTCAGCGTGTGCCCCGGGCCGCATTCTCCAGATTGCATCTCCCGCGTACGGGGTATTTTCCCCAGCCTCTTATACAGGCCTTATAGCTTCATTCGCCTTGCTGGCTGCATAGGGGAAGCCGTGACTCCTCATTCGAATCGGCACAGACGCCAATATCGGCGAGTATACATCGCACACAGGCGATCTTACGCACGCTCATACCTCGCGTCTTACACACTACATATGCGTGCAAATGTTCATGCCATGCTCATGTACGTATTCTAATCATGCCATCATGCACCTAATTTAATCGTATCATACGTACACATTTCATACAAAATTCACGAGCACGTAATTCACATTATTGGACGCAGGCAGGTTATGTGTCGTAGTTGAATTTCTACTTACCTGGCGTCCGTAGGCTAGCAGTCACCTGACCCGTAAGTGTTCCTAAGTCTCGACCTTAGGCATGAAATATTGGTGTCAGTGCACTATTTTATTTTAATGGCTTAAGTATGAAATTTCTAAATTAGGAGCACCCTCACGTGTTTCGTGTGGTTCCAAAATTGCGAAGTGTTTTTCGCGAAGTCTAAGTCATTGCCCTATCTACTTCGCAAAGGTATCTTAGATTTTAGTGAAGTCTATTATTATTTATTTAAGATCCGTAAGTACAGGGGTTCGCTAAGTTGCATAGGGTTTGACATTTATATAATACATAGGGATCTCGATATTCATTACATGGTTAGGTTTCGACATTTTTAGGATAACTCTCGGCATTGCATCTAAGATCTCGACATGGATTGAAAGTAGATCTCGAGTTGTAGGTTAAGTTAAATCTCGGGTCTAAATAAACACAAAATCATGCCATGTACTTCGACATTTAAACAAAATGTCGACATGGATTTTAGTATGACTCTCGACATTTCTTATAGTTAAATGTCGATACAGTGAATAATCTTCGAACTTCACCTCGACATTATCACAAGGATTTCGGCATATATATTGTATGTAATGATTTCGACATTTTCCCTAGCTTCGACATTTTACCTTGCATCTCGACATCTTACTCGACATTATATCTATCCTTTCGACATTTACCTTGATCTATCAACATTGTATCTCGACAGTTTGAACTGAAAATGTCGACATGAACTCAACGTGAGTCTCGACATTTTTGTCAGATAAATCTCGACATAGATATTGAGGTAGATGTCGATATGTAAGCTCGACATTCTATCCCAACGTTTCGATATTATCTTTAACTTCTCGACATTTCATAAATCTCGATATTAAATAGAGCTCGACATTTAGTAAATCGCGGCATGGGTGAAAAATCTCGATATATTACTCGACATTGTATTTCGACATTTGGAGCAGAAAATGTCGATGTGAATTTGAACATAAATCTCGATATATATATATATATATATATATATATATTAAGTCGACATCTTATCTATCACACGACATTTACTTGAATGTCCCGACATTTTACTTCGACATTTGTAACTGTAAATGTCGACATAGGGTTCAACCTAAACCTCGACATTTATCATCTATTTCGTTCCTTCACGTCCTTCATCACTCGAAGCTAGATTCTCAGCTTGTTCTTCCTAGCATTATAAGTTCTAAATCACATACTAAGCTACTCGACTCCATATTTGCTCATACCGAACCCTCAGTTCGAATTTAAGCTCGGCATTTTAGGGTTTTCTTCTCCATAATCTTAGTTTGCTTTAATGAAATTAATATATCTAGAAATGCCAAGTAACGAAACTAAAAAAAATTAAGGAAGATGCTTCACTTACTAGCTTCGATCTTCAATCTACTTGGGGTGTTTTGTGCTCAATCTTCTCGGTTCCTTTCTCTTCTTCTTTCTTTCTTGTTTCATTGTTTCGTTGAGGGGATTCAAGTGTTTTTGAATTGTTTATTGGCTATGTATCTTAGGCATGGATAAAGGGTATTAGAGTTGGCATGAGCTTCCCTTAATTCATGGAAATTTTGTCTCCTAGGTGGATATTTCTTGAATTGGGCCTAAGGTTAGGTGTTAGCCCAACTTTAATAATTCATACTCTCATGAATTTTCTTAGCATTTTGATGCTTCATGGTCTAATAAAATCCTAGTCCACATTTCTATATACCATTCTCGAGAATTTCCTCCTCGTTGGGAGTCATCGCAAACACATAATTAATGTCACATATTTTCACGTAATTATCATAAAAATTACGGGCATGAAATTCGTAAGATCCCATACCCGTATGACATATACGCTTTTCACATGAAATCATTCTAACCATAAACGAAATTTATTGGCCGACCTAGCTTGCGAGTCTCGGGTCCTACATCCTCCCCCCCTTAAGGAGGATTTCGCCCCCGAAATCAGTCCGTATGAAACAACTCGGGATACCGAATTCTCATTTCGTCCTCCCGTTCCCATGTGGCTTCTTCCGTAGATTGGTTCCGCCACAGTACCTTAACTAAGGAAATATCTTTATTCCTAAGTTTCTTAGTCTCGTACATCAATATCTCCACCGGAGTCTCCTCGTAACTCAGATCCGGTTTCAATTGTTGATGTAGGGATTCACTTCCTAGCACGTGGTTCGGGTCAGCTAAGTACTTTCGTAGGGTTGAGACGTGGAACACATCATGCACTTGCGATAGTGATGCTGGCAGTTCTAATTGGTATGCCACCTCGCCAACCCTTCTCAGTATCCTAAATGGTCCTATGTACCTAGGACTTAGCTTTCCTTTCTTTCCAAATCTTTTCACGCCCTTCATTGGCGATATTTTCACGAACACCATGTCGCCTTCGTCAAGTTCCAGTGATCGACGTCTTCGATCCGCGTAGCTTTTCTGTCGACTGTACGCCATTCGCATTCTTTCTCGTATGGTAGTAATAGCTTCCGTCATTTCTCGTACGATGTCGGGACCTAACAGTGCCCGTTCACCAACCTCGTCCCAATGTAGTGGGGATCTGCACCTACGCCCGTATAGCGCTTCGTACGGCGCCATCCCAATGGTGACGTGGTAGCTATTATTATATGAGAACTCGATCAGTGGGAGGTACCTACTCCAATTTCCTTTGAAATCGAGTACGCACGCTCGCAGCATGTCCTCCAACGTTTGTATCGTCCGCTCGGATTGACCGTCCGTCTGCGGATGGTAGGCGGTACTAAAGGACAACTTCGTTCCCATTGCTTTTTGCAAGCTCGCCCAGAATTTCGATAGAAATCTAGAGTCGCGATCCGAGACTATCGAGGATGGAACGCCGTGAAGTCGCACTATCTCCTGGATATAAAGCTCCGCGTATCGTTCCATGGAGTACGTCGTGCTAATTGGTAGGAAATGGGCAGACTTCGTTAGTCTGTCGACGATAACCCAAATTGCGTCGTGCCCTTTCGTATTCCTTGGCAGTCCCACTACGAAGTCCATGGTAATGTTATCCCATTTCCATTCCGGAATGGGTAACGGTTGCAGGGTTCCTGCTGGCCTTTGATGCTCGGCTTTTATTTGCTGGCACGTCAGGCATTGGCTCACGAATGTTGCTATATCCTTCTTCATGCCTGGCCACCAGTAGTTTTCCTTTAAGCCTCTATACATCTTCGTTGATCCTGGATGTACTGAGTAAGCAGTGGCATGTGCTTCCACCATTATCGTTCTTCGTAGTTCGGCATCTTCTGGCACGTAAAGTCGATTCTTGAAGCACAACCTTCCATCTTCCCGTATTATGAAATCTCCTGTTGGTTGTTTCGGTTGCGCTTCCTTGATTTTCGTGTAAAGCTCGTCTGCTTCCTGCGCCGTCTTAATTTGTTCTAGCAGTGTTGGTTGCAGGGTTAAAGCTGCTAACTGCGCTTCGACTTCGCCTAGTTGTACAACTTCTACTTCCAATAATTGCAGTTCCGCGCTCACTGCTTTTCGGCTTAAGGCATCGGCTACTACGTTCGCCTTGCCTGGGTGGTAGTTGATTACGCAATCGTAATCCTTAACTAACTCTAACCACCTCCTTTGCCTCATGTTTAGCTCTTTTTGAGTAAAGAAGTACTTGAGGCTCTTGTGGTCTGTGTATATCTCACACCGCTCTCCATAGAGGTAATGCCTCCAAATCTTGAGAGCAAAGACCACTGCAGCCAATTCTAGGTCGTGCGTCGGGTAATTCTTCTCGTACTCCTTCAGTTGGCAAGAAGCGTACGCTACGACATTCCCGTTCTGAATTAGTACACACCCCAACCCATTCTTCGATGCATCACTATACACAGTGAACCCTCCAATTCCCGAAGGTATTGTAAGGACTGGGGCCATTGTAAGCCGTTCCTTCAGTTCTTGGAAGCTCTGTTCGCATTCCGTGGTCCACTGAAATGGCATATTCTTCCTGGTCAGTTTCGTTAGCGTAGACGCTATTTTTGAGAAATCCTTGATGAATTTCCTGTAATAACCCGCCAGACCGAGGAAACTCCGTACTTCCGTTACATTGGTCGGTCTGGGCCAGTGGCTAATGGCTTCTATCTTGTTCGGGTCTACAGAAATCCCTTCTCCTGATACTATATGCCCCAAGAAGGCGACTTGATCGAGCCAAAATTCGCACTTCTTGAACTTGGCGTATAGTTGCTTGTCTCGTAATGTGTTCAGAACTATTCTCAGGTGTTCTTCGTGCTCCTCCTTCGTCTTAGAGTAGATTAGGATGTCATCAATGAAAACGATGACGAACCTATCTAAGTATAGCTTGAACACCCGGTTCATTAAGTCCATAAAAGCTGCGGGCGCATTAGTCAACCCGAATGGCATCACCAGGAACTCATAGTGGCCATAACGGGTACTAAAGGCCGTCTTCGGAACGTCTTCCTTCCGGACCCTTAACTGATGATAGCCCGATCTTAAGTCGATCTTAGAGAAAACCGTTGCACCTTGCAGTTGATCGAACAGATCGTCTATCCTAGGGAGTGGGTACTTGTTCTTGATTGTCAACTTGTTCAACTCCCTGTAGTCTATGCATAATCGCATGGACCCGTCTTTCTTCTTCACGAATAGCACCGGCGCTCCCCAGGGAGAAAAACTCGGCTGTATGAACTCCTTTTGCATGAGTTCGTCGAGTTGATCCTTTAGCTCTTTCATTTCTGTCGGTGCTAGCCGATATGGGGTCTTAGACACTGGTGCCGCTCCAGGTACCAGATCTATAGCGAACTCTACTTCCCGTTCGGGTGGTAGCCCCGGTAGCTCCTCGAGAAATACGTCGGGGAAGTCCTTAACTATCGGCACTTCCTCGAATTTCGGGGAGGCGTTCTCTTCCGACTTGATAGCGAATACAAGATAAGCTTCACACCCCGATCTGATCACTCGTTGGGCTTTCAACGCCGATATCCTAGAGATCATAGTCCCTTTACTAGTTCCTACGAACTTGAGGGGTTCATTCCCGTCCGTATTGAGCGTGACCATCTTGCGGTGGCAGTCTATGACAGCTCCGTACTTCGATAGCCAATCCATCCCAAGGATCACCTCATAATCATTCATGGGAATTATTATGAGGTCTACGGGCAGTTCCTTATCCCCGATCACTACTGGGCAGTCCCGTAAAACTTGATTAGTTTGGGTAGGATTCCCGTTCGGAACTGTTACCCTAAACTCGCTATCAGCTCGGTGAGGCGTGACTCCTACCCTTGTGATGTACTTAGTGAACGCGAACGAATGTGTCGCTCCCGAGTCGACTAGGATGCATGTGGGGGTTTCATAGACAAGGAGGGTACCTGTTACCACGGCGGGGTTGTTTTGCTTTTCCGCGGAGGTTATGGTGAAAACCTAGCCGGTACCCTTGGTGGTGCTGCCTGGTTCCCAGCTGTACTTCCGGATCCGCTCTCCGGACATGCCCTCAAATAGTGGCCCGTCTTGCCACATTTGAAGCAGACAGCATTTTGGGAGTTGCAGACTCCCGTGTGCCTCCGTGCACACTTCGGGCATACGGGTAGGTCCAACTGGGGTCTACCCTGGTTTGGGTTGAACTGTGGGGGTGGTCCCGGTCGATTCGGGAAATTCGGTTTTCCACCCTTGGCTACGAACTGCCGCTTTGGGTTGTTTCCGCTCCCTTGCGGCCCTTGTACAAACTTGCGCTTTGCTTCCTGGGCGCGAGCAATTCTAGCCTCGGCTTGCTCTGCCACAAGCGCCCTCTCAGCCACTTGTGCGTACGTGGCTCCTTGTATTCCGGCCATACTCACGTCTCTGTACAGCTCGGGTTTCAACCCTTCCATGAACCGCTCGATCTTGAGCGCGTCCGTACTAATCATATGAGCAGCGAATCTTGAAAGCTGCTCGAACTTCCTGATGTATTCCGCCACTGTCGTTGCCCCTTGGCGGAGGTTGATAAACTCGTTCATCCTCTGGGCTCTAACAGGAGCGGTGTAGTACTTTCCTCGAAAGATCTCCTTAAACCGATCCGAGCTCATCGTTAGAGGGTTTTCGATGGCTGAGATGGTATCCCACCAGTGCCCAGCGCTCCCCCTCAGCAAGTAAGCAGCGCACATAACCTTCTCCGCCTCGAGTGTGCGGCTGTACTGGAACATGTTCTCCAGCGTCCTCAGCCAATCCTCGGCGGAGGTGGGGTCTACAGCATCCTCAAACAGTGGGGGATTAAGCTTCCTGAACCTCTCCCCGATCATCTCAATTCGTTCGGGCGGGGGTGGTAGGTTGGATGATTGTCCACCAGCGTTTTGCTGTTGGATCAGCTGTTGGATGTGGGCCGATTGTTGCCGGACCAGTTCCGTTAGTTGCAGGATGGTAGCATCCCGGCTATCAGGAGGGTTATTAGTATCCCTACCCTGATCAGAATCCCTGCTCCCTTCTCCCCTAAGTCTTACCATTTTCCAAACCTATCCTGACCATTCCTAAGGCCAATAAATCAAACCATTCAAGAAATTCACATAACATGGTACTTATAAGCAAGGCCGCTTCCGCGCTTTTGAGTGTGTGTGTATGGACAGTCTGCAGGACCTGTGACCGAAGCTCTGATACCACTCTGTCAGGACCCGCCGTCCGACCTCGTAATTCGTTCTAATTCTAGGTGCCTAATGATTCGTTATCGTGCAAAAGCGTAAAAATGCGAATAAAATTTTTCTTTTTAAACATGTGAGAAAATCATATATATACAAGTCAAAAGAATGTCCACATGTCCTCCTACAATTCATCGTAGTCGTATCTACACCGAAGACAAGTGTGTGTGTGTGCGTGTGTAGCAAAAGCTTCCTATGTACCCGGCCTTCACAGGTCGTCATCCATACACACACTTCCACCTCAAAAGCAGCCGGATAGCTTCAAAAGCTCAGCCTCGCATAAGAGTCGGATCACGTACCGTGATCGTCAGTACCTACAACACATAACGTAAGGATGAGCCGCCGAGGCTCAGTAAGCAGAAATTATGTATGTATGCACGTGTCCTAACGAACAACAATCCACGCCGTTGTTTTCTAATGCTCATACTCTTTTCCTTATACTCGTACTCTTTTTCTCATACTCTTACTTCATACGGGCCCTCGGCTTTAAATCCCACTATACGCCATCTTATAGAGATCTCAAGTGTGGAGGTTCACACCCTAGGAGGTCATTCTCAGGAACCTTCCCTTATTCGGTGTGAACTCCACGCGAGGGCTTCTCACTGGTAGCCAACCCCGAGGCCACTAACCACGGAGGTCACCCGTAGGAATCTTCCCACCGGGTGGTGCTTTACACGCTAGAAGGTCACCCGAAGGAATCTTTCCTTACTCAGCGTGTGCCCCGGGCCGCATTCTCCAGGTTGCATCTCCCGCGTACGGGGTATTTTCCCCAGCCTCTTATACAGGCCTTATAGCTTCATTCGCCTTACTGGCTGCATAGGGGAAGCGTGA
>JAPQWV010002947.1:0-48000 GCA_027422505.1 Craterostigma plantagineum | reverse complement strand
CTGAAAAGGTGGGAAAGGGAATTCTTCCTTATCCCTTGATTATCTACGGAGTTCTTGTGCAAGGCGGATTCCAACCTGCCCGGAAGGACTCGGTGACCACTCAAAGGAGCCCTTACACTGTTCAGTCGAACCATTTGGTATGCTCAGACAGGCTTGTAGACCTCCCCTGGCGCATGCCAGACCAGCTCGAGCACGATGTTGATCAGGATGTTGTGTCAACATCGGTGGCAGCTCTGGAACAAGCAGTCAGATGCCTCGAAGAGTCCATCGCAGCTTTGGTGGCTCAACGAGATGCTTTGAGGAGCTTGATTTCTTCCCAAATAGGGGGAGATAGAGCAGAAGAAGCGAGAGCTGGAGATCAAGTAGGGTCGAGTGGTGCGAAAACTGGAGAAGGAAGAGTGCTGAAGCAAAACAGATAGGGGAGAACGAGGTCGAGAGGAAGAACAAGTTCAAGAAGCTGAAGATCGAGGAGAGGAAGCTAGAGCTAGAAGCAGAGGACTCGATCGACAGTCCAAACATTTAGACTTCGATCTTTCTTGCATGCATTTTTTTTGCTTTTGTTTGCATGCAGGCCTGCTTTGCTTTTTGATTCTTGTGTATGGACCATGTCTTTTGTTTTGCAGATGTTTTATTTTCAGGACCTCTAAGGCGTGTACTATTTTATTGAGTACTTTGAATAGTTTTTTTGCTATTCTGTTTTCGTCTAACTCTAACCATGTTTAGTGTTTTGTGGTTGAGTAGATCTGGCCTTCAGGGGGAGTTTCATGATGACTCACTTCTGCTATGGTTTTGGAAAGAAAGATAAAAAGGGGGAGATATTTAACCTTTTGTTAATCATATAGCAAGCAAGTTATCGTTGGAAAAAAAGACACACGTACAAAAACGTATACTAAAAAATTAGTTTTTTAAAAAGGCTTAATAATATATTTTTTCGTCATATACAAAACCAAGGTATCCAAACAACACCATTGTAGTTCTCACGACACTAACGATTAAGGGACAACCACGAATTTTCAGCACGACCAGTTTTCCCCTTTTATACTTTTCGTACTATGTTCAACAACCACGAACTTCCAGCACGACCTTTTTTCCTCATTTATACTTTTGGTACTATTTTCCCATAGATAAGGGGATCTGGTGATTCAGACTCTGACCTTCATCACGCTTTGACCACTTGGCCAATCCTTGGGAATAGATCTTATTAGTTATCTGAATCTAATAATACATGCAGTAACTTTTTAAAAAAAAAAAACTTTTCATTCGATTGTCATATATGAGCCACTAATTTAATGCTGGAAAATAAGGCATCCTCATAAAACCAAATATTTGACCATCCCCAATCATTCTATATATATATATATATAGAGGAATTTTATGGTGCTCACCTTATGTGAGCACCTTATGTAGGCACCTGTCGATATGGCACTGATTCGTGCCATGTCGACATGCCACATCAACGTTAGATGATACATAACACTAATTAACACATTCTAGGGGTCATTGATTGACATATCGGACGATGATGTGGCATGTTTATGCTTTATGTGGTATTGATCTGTGGGCATAAACATGCCACATCATCGTCCGATATGTCAATCAATGACCCCTAGAATGTGTTAATTCGTGTTATGTATCATTTAACGTTGATATGGCATGTCGACATGGCACGAATCAGTGCCACATCGACAGATGTCCACATAAGGTGCTCACATAAGGTGAGCACCATAAAATTCCTACACCATAAAATTCCTCTATATATATATAAAGCTTCTATATTTCTCCAAATGTTTGAACAATATAAGTAAACTTCAAATATATTCTTTATAATTTTACTATATTCTCAATATATTCAAATGTGTGTTAGTTTATTTAAAAAATTATTATGATTTATTTTTAATACATTGTGTTGAGAGAACTACTTTCAATAATTAAATTACTTAAAGTAATTTAAAAATATAATTATCAAAACTTTATTACATAAAACTAGTTTGTGAGCCTAAATTCGTCGAATTAGGCCTGGAGACCGTCGGAAAGTTGGCAGGACGATCGCAGCCTGCAAATAATCAAATTAGACTGAGAAACTAAATATATCCCAGATTAAAAAATCGGAGCCATGGGATGCTTTCCGCTAGATCTAATCGTTAATGTTAAATCTCGTCATTTATTTGTACAATTACAAAATTAACCTTTATTTGTGAAATACATAGTTTACAATTTTTTTTTATATAGATATCGAAAAATATAAGATATGCATATCAATTTACTCGTCATGAAACAAAGAATAAATTGATGTTGTTTATTTAATTTTATCATATAAATCACATGAAATAACGATGATCCTATGATATCGTGGAATGAGGGTATTTAAGTCATTTCGTAATAATAATAGTTGGATAACTTATCTTGCCCAAGTCTGATGGATAAATCTCACGTTTGATTGATTACAATAACGGGCCCAAGTTTTATTTTGGGCTTTATCCATATACACATTTTAGTAAGTAAACAAGATTATTTAGGGATATGCAATGGTTTTACAAAACCGCCCGAACCGCCCGCGCCGCACCACACCGCGCCGTATAATACAATTAACCGCCAAAACCGCGGTTTAATTTATTTACAAAATCGCGCCGTAATAATAGTGCAGTGTGAATTTTTGGTACAAACCGCACCGCACTGAACCGCATTTTACTTTTCTAAATTTTTTTACTAAGTATTTCTTATTTTTCTTTATGGTAATTGTACGCTAGTCATATGTGAAATTTATTTTTTAGTTACTTAATTTTTCTATTAAGTCTTTTAACTATATGCTAATTTTGTTGATCATATGCATGTTATATCATTACTAACATACTTAATTTTATTTTTTTATATTAAACATGTTTCTATAACAACTAACGGCCGAACATGTAGGGTTAAAATAGATACGATTCGAACATTTAATAACAAATTGACCTACTATTTATATTTTGAGTTTCCAATCGGACCACAAAGCTAAACCAATATATTAAAATAAAAAGTTGGCCCCTAATATAAGTAAAGCCTAATATAAAATAAGATAACGATACTAATTTTTTTGGACAATGGTGACGCTTCGATATATGAGGCAAATACCTCGACTTGCGCCTTATTTTTGAGGCAAGGCGATGTCTCATTACCTTTTTTGCGCCTAACGCTTTTAAAACTATTTTTTCATTCGATAAAATATAAGTATTTTTCTTGTTCCGTTAAAACCGCAAACCGCACCGCAACCGCACCAAACCGCTCGAAACCGTACGTGTAGTTTTATTTTTCAAAACCGCGATTTGAGAATTGTTTTTCAAAGACCGCATATAATGGTTTGGTGCGGAATTGGCCGAAAACCGCCGAACACCGCACCACGCACACCCCCCAATTATGATGAAATAGACTTCATAGGGATATCCAATGAAGTAAACACTGCCTACGTATTATTGCTAACTATTTTGTAACCCATTTTGTAAGTTTATCCAATAAAGCAAACAGAGACCATATGTATATATATATATATTACCCAATGCAAATGACACGTGGTATTTTGGCAATTCATTGAAGTAAACCAAGCCGGCAATAACAATAGATAGATAGTCTGGTAATTGGCTAAAATTGAATTAGATATGCAAATGAAATGATCATAGAGGACCAAAGGTAGAATAAAATACTAACAGTATCTCATCCTAGACGATACACTTGTAGGCAACTTAACTATGTAATTTTAATTAATTAAATTAATGTCAACTAATTAATTATCTTTCTCTCACATTGGAAACATAGTAATCAGAAGCCAAGCCGAGCCACGAACCTGGCTCAGACTTAACAATAGGCTCGGTCGCAGGCTTGGTCACCAATTGGTAAGGTGCGCTACCAACGATCCTATCTTTTCTCTTCTCTAAGAATCAAGCTAGCGATTTCTTCCTAGAAATCGGTAAATCAGAAAGTGGTACGCCTGCCGGCGGCTGAGGCCATCTGGGAAAGGCAGCGGCGGAGGACGTGTGGGCCAGATCTAGGATTTCCTCAGTGATGCGGGTAGAGACCCCGATCAACAATATTTGGTCCGGGAAAAATGGTGATGGGTGAAACGGACTGGGCCTTGTGTTCTTGGTGCGTTTTAGAGTCTGTATTTTAGTGCTGAAAAAGAAAGAAAATGAAAGAGACACATATTTTACGTGGTTCGGACAGATGTCCTACGTCCACGGGCCGCCGAAAATAGTATTTACTAGATACAGTCGGGATTTACACGCTCGACCTTACTTCACTCGTTACAGTGCTCTCATGGTGAAGAAGAAGATGAATATAGGAAATTATCTAAGTGTTTTGCGTGTTGTGTTGAGTCTCTTTTTTATCTGATCTCCTCTTATTCACATATATCCGTTTTCCCTTTGTCGTTACAGTTGGCAGTCCTTTGGGACCACATGATAGCGACGTCTGGTACAACCTAGGAGAGGCAGCACCTGCGAGTGTACTGTTGTCAGATGGCGCGCCTCCTCTCTGAATGTCAACCACTCACAGCGATCCACGTGTCCCTTGGTCGGTTTTACCCAATATTTCCCGCTCAAACTATTTAGATGTCAAAGCCCATCTTACCTTTTCCGTACAAGGTCACAGGTCCCCAGATATCCTACCTACCTCGTCACAAGACGTGGCGCCCACCGATTTTCCCCAACTTTGTTCTTCTCGACCCTCTGCAGATGCTTATTCTGCTGTGCCATTACCACAGCAGCCAGTCCCTGACTCATCTTCATCTCGTCGGACCCGCTCGCGAGGGGCTGTCGGAGACAGCGCTGGGGTCGACGACTGGAAAATGTTTGGTGCGTCCAAATCGATCTATCGGCGTTTAGAGAAGCTGGTTCCAGAAGGCTTTCACAGTCCTGGCTTTCACGTCTCCATCCTGAACCCTAGCCAGCGTGCCAACTTTCCGCCTTCTCTGGCCCTCGCCTTCTGGGAAAGACAGGTAAAGGCCGGCCTGTGCTTCCCAGTTCACCCGTTTCTAGCTGCAGTGTCACAGGCTTATCGGGTACCTCTGAACCAACTTAGTCCTTCCTCTATTCGCCAGTTGGTAGCTTTTATGGCTTGGTCACAGCGGCAGGTGGGAGGCCTTCTGTGGAGCTTGTTCTTTACCAATTTCAACTCAAGTCCACCCCACCTTTCTTCTACCTCTGCGCGAATCCGCGCGGCCTCATACGCTTCTTTGACAAGGGCTCCCACAAAGACAAAGAATGGCACCCCTTCTACTTCTTTGTAGCCCCTACAGAAGGTGATTAGGATTTTCCCCATCGCCATTAGGTTCATCAGATACCTCAACGACTCCCAGGGGTCCAGCCTGCATGTTCCGAGGAGAACGAGGAAGCTATCAACCTTTTGAACCTCTGGGCTTCTGAAAAGAAGTTTAACATGGTTGAGTTGGTGACCTATCCCGGCCTACTCCACCATTTAAGCCTCTCCTCGCGGCCTCTACCTTTTAACCCTGAGGGTAAGCAGGTTTCCCTCCTGCTTCTTGACCTTTTCCCAGGTTTCCCTACTAACTTAATACATATCTATATATATTTTTTAGGTATGTCGTTCTCCTAGAGAGATGCGTTCTGGGCTCTTCCTGTCAAGCAAGAAGACTCTGCCGATCCCGTCGGGCCTTATCCTTCAGAAGGCCGCGATGCACCTGATCTGTCAGCTTCGGAGATAGGCGATAAATCTCCTGTCACGTCCTCATCTCCCCGTCCTTTACCTCCGAAAGTGAACGTGCAAGATCCACATGTGGTGATATCGGACTCTGAAGGTGACGTTGGTGAACGGGATACCTCGCCTGCGCCTTCCCCAAGGAAGAAGAAAAAGAAGATTGCTGTGGCAAAGGGAAAAAGGCCACGTGTGGAGACGACCTCTCATTCGCATGATACCTCCGAGTTCACTCCTTTTGTCCACCAAGGTCTTGAGTGGGGTATCGATCAGCGGGCTGACGGGAAGATGGTGTTAGAAATGCCTGATAGCTATGAATCGTTGAGCCCTGAGGAGACGATGAAGTTCATCCAGGCCATCGTGCCACTCGAACAGCAAAAAGCGCTCCATCGTCAGTCGAACGCTTCTGCTGCCGAGCTCGCTGCCCATCATTGGGCCCAGGTAACTCTCTCTCTCTCTTGGCCTCCTCACGTTGATTATCTTTTTGTCCTTTGTTGATTCGTGCTTGGTTGTGTTAGCTGTCCTTTCTGCTACCTACTCTCTCATCTGCGACCTTCCATCGGGGTTTGGAGCCCGGTGGTCCTGCATCCCCTGAGAGCCACACGCTTGAAACAATCAATGAGCGGGACTCAAAGATCACACAGTTGGAGCAAGAGATTGAGAAAGAAAAGAATGAGTGCGAGGCTCGTGTGAGAGACTTAGCTTCGGAGCGATTGCGCCAGCTAGAGGAGGACAATGCACCTACTCTTGCTGCTAAAGAGACTGAGCTCGCGACCCGTCTGAACCAACTCATAGATGATCAGCAAGGCTGGATCGAGCTGAAGGCTAAAGAGCTGCTGGATGAAAGGGAAAAGGCCCTAAAGGCTGAGCTGGAGCAGGCTTTTGCCGCTTAGGTCTAGGGCAGTCATTCCGTGGGGAAGCTGGAAGGAGTCCAGCTTTGTCAGAAGCATCTCATGGGCTCTCCACTTGGTACGAAGTTTTTGGTCCAGCTGAGCCAGAGTTGGCATGAGGGCTATCTGCATGACACCCTTTCTCTGGTGGACTTCACACCCCTCATGCAGCATTACTTCTTGGGAGGTTTCACTGCTGGACACGAGCCCGACTCTACTCTTGATGCAGCGATGGAAGCTATGAGTGCCCTTCCAGCTTTTAAGGGAAATCCTGAGGCGGCCATCCAGACTTCTGGTCTGCCGGGGTGCCTCACTGCTCCCCTACTTTGCTGGAGGTCTCGCCTGAGGTCCTCCTGGGTCAACTCTCCGAGTTGGAGCAGCAGAGATTGTCCATTGTCTCAGATGGTTCCAACTCCGCGGCCGTCTCCGGCGCTCCGCCCTCCTAGACTTGTCAATATGCTTTTCATTTTGAACAATTTATTATGTTTTTCTATTCTGGACCTCTTTTGTTGCTTTCCTGTTTTGGACCTTTGCTGTCATTTTTCTCTTTTGGGTCATGTGTGTTGTTTTCCTGAGGACCTTATGTGGTACTTTCCTTAGGATGTTAAAGTTTGTTTTCTTTTTCCTGTTTGTCAAGATTCAAACATGCATCACCAGCACTCTCCCCTACTCCCCTACTTCGGATTGGGCTGATGTTCTTCAGCGCATTCGAAGTAGAAGAGTTGTGCCTTGGCCCCTCTTGGTGCGTTACCACATTCACGTTCGAAATTTTTGTCTCAAAAGTAATTGATGAAAAAAGACGTGTACCTGAGGAGCCTGTAGGTATGCTAAGTCCGACACCCCTTATTTTCATTTTTCAACGGGTCCACCGAACTCCGGTGGGTTTTCTCACCTTTCGTAGAGCCGGTATTGTCCGATCCGATCCTCTACTTTAGAATTTGAGTCCGGGCTTATGAGCCTTCTTTCGTATTTGGAATAGCCCACAGCTGGGGGGTGTTTTGTTTTGAGCACCGGTAGGCATCAGTGTCCGGAATAATCCTAGACCTGGACATATTTATACAAGCGCAGTCTGCACGGGGCGTGCGTGGCACAGCCCTCTTGGATATAACCCAATCTAGGTTCGTCAGGCCTGGGTCCAGAGTAACCTAGAGCCTGGAATTCAATCGCAATCTGCACGGGGCGTGCGTGGCACAGCCCTACTGAATATAACCCAATCTAGATTCATCAGACTTTAATCCAGGATGACGTGGAGTCTGGAATTCAAGTGCAATCTGTGCGGGGCGTGCGTGGCACAGCCCTCCTGGATATAACCCAATCTAGGTTCATCAGACTTTGATCCAGGCTGACCTGGAGTCTGGGATTCAAGCGCAATCTGCACAGGGCGTGCGTGGCACAGCCCTCCTGGATATAACCCAATCTAGGTTCATCAGACTTTGATCCAGGATGACCTGGAGTCTGGGATTCAAGCGCAATCGGGGCGTGCGTGGCACAACCCTCTTGAATATAACCCAATCTAGGTTCATCAGAGTTTAATCCAGGATGACCTAGAGTCTAGAATTCAAGCGCAATCGGCGCGAGGCGTGTGTGGCACAGCCCTCCTGGATATAACCCAATCTAGGTTCATCAGACTTTAATCTAGGATGACCTGGAGTCTGGAATCACAATTCCCAATTCATGGGGAGCTAGACATGAATTTCGAAGAAAACTTCCCTTTTTTTATTCACAGGGCGGTGCCTCGTTAAAACCTTGCCAAGTAAAACCCCCGTGGGATAAAACCTTGGGGAAGGAAAAGTGTACACCTTCCCGTTTGATTTATGTACAACTTTCAAGTACTTCTTCAGCTTTGAGACATTCCAGGCCGGGGTACCTCACGCCCGTCCTCGTCCTTCAGCTGGTAGGCTCCTCCCCTAGAATGCGAGCCACCTTGTAGGGCCCCTCCCACATCGAGTCTATTTTCCTCATTGGTTTGAGTACATCTGCTCTTCTCAAGACTAGATCTCCCACTTGGAATTGCCAGGGCTTTATCCTGCGATCATAGGCTGCTTTCACTCGGCTCTTGTACCTTTCCATTCTTATCAAGGCCAGCTCCTTGATTTCTCCTATCAGGTCCAGATCTTCTCTTCTGAGCTATGCGTTCTGCTCTTCCTCATTATGGATGACCCTATGCGTCTCCATGCCTACCTCAACAGGAATCAGGGCAGCGGATCCGTAGACTAGCTGGAAAGGCGTCTCGTCCGTGGCTTCTCGTGGAGTGACGCGATATGACCATAGCACGGGGTCTAGGGATTCCAACCATCTGCCTCCCTCCTGTTCCAACCTGGTCTTTATCCCGCGGAGAATGGTACGATTGGTGACCTCCACCTGACCATTAGCCTGAGGATGTCCCACAGAGACAAATCTCTGTTGTATTTTCATTCCCGCGCAAAACTCACGAACTCTGGCTCCACAAAATTGCATTCCGTTGTCAGAGATTAGGATCCTGGGGGCTCCAAACCTGCACCAAATGTGATGCCACAAGAAATCTATCACGTTAATTTCATCGATCTTCGATACTGCCTTCGCCTCAACCCATTTGCTAAAATAATCGACGGCCACTATAATGAACTTTTTCTGAGCCTTGGCAACAGGCATAGGTCCGACTATATCTATTCCCCATTTATCAAAGGGGCAAGGTGAATGCATCACTCCCAGCTCCTCCGCCGGTACGTGGATCTTCGGACCGTGCTCCTGGCAGCTTCCGCATCGCCTGACAAGCTCTTTAGCATCCCTCAACAACGTCGGCCAAAAATACCCTGCTCTGATCACTCTCCGAGCGACCGACTTGTACCCGGCATGGTCTCTAGTGCACCCTTCATGTACTTCTTCCAATACCGATACCCCCTCCTTTTTGGACAAATATCTGGCGTAGGGGTGGACGAAAGCCCTTTTGTATAACTCCCCTCCAATGAGGCAGAACTTTTGTCGGACTTTCCCTGCATCCTTATGTTCAGGATCGCGCAAGGCCTCTAGGATAGGAGCTCTCCAGTCTTCTTCCTCTCCTATGCATCCCACCTGCTCCTACGCAAACCATGAACCAGAGCGTTAATTTTAACGGAAGTAGTGGCGGAGGGTACCTCTAAGGCTGTCACATTGAATCTTTGGATATAAGATCGGAGGCTTTCTTCCGACCGCTGCTTGACTTGAAACAAGGACATATCAGATTTAGGAGGCTTCCGGGCGCTAGCAAACTGGTTGATGAACATATCTTGGAACTCCCCGAATGAGTGGATAACCTCCGGTTCTAGTTGGCTGAACCACTGTTGGGCGGCTCTCACCAGGGTTGTCAGGAAAACCGTACACTTCACTCCCTCCGAGAAGTTATGCAACAGAATGGTGTACTTGAAACGCAGCACGTGTTCCTCCGGGTTCTTGATACCCTACGGCAACTGTTTAAAGTTGAGTGCCACTTCTCCCTCCAACAACTCCTTGGCGGAAGGCGTGCCGGCCTGGTGCAGCCCTCGGAGATGTGGCCTAGTTGTCTTGTTACGCATCTCGTCTATTATTTTCCTGAGGTTCGACACCTGCCTTCGAAGCTCTTGTCCCTTCGAACTGACAGCTCCCTCTCGATCGCGCGTGCTGTAGCTCCTCACCTCCACTTCCTGTTCTCTGGCTTCCCTTTCCTTCTATCCTGCATTCGCTGGCTGGGCTTCCCTGGCCCTTCTTGAACTCCTCTAGGAGGTTCCTCACTCGTCTAGGTGTTGGGACCAATGGTCCTTCGTTCCTTTCTTCTTGGGAAGCCTCTCTCCTTAGTGGGTCCATTTCCGGCAGGGGACGTAAGGTCTCTTCCCCGGCCACCACGTTCTCTCCTACAGTTTCCGTTCATTTTGAGACATGTCCGTCTTAGGTTCTACCCTGAACAGAGAAGGGTTGCTTCCGCTTGCCTTTGTTCCTTGCCTTCTTAGCTGTTATAGCAGCATACACCGCATTTTTCACCAAGTCTAGCTGTTCTACCGTCATGGTTATGGGAGTTTGAGGTGGTACCGCTCCAGATGGCCCTGCAAAGGTGGGTGTCGGCGTAACTGCTGGGTCTCGATCGACGAGGCTAACGTCAGAGCCGGCATGGGGTTTTTCCCCGCACCCCCAGCGACTTCCTCGAATCGTCCTTGCAGGTTTTGTGTCAATGGTGGTTGTTCTTCCATCCTGACCAACTCCAATTTGTCCTTAAGATTTACTGCTTTCCGGACGACGATACTCTTCTGCTGTCTCTTCCACGTCTCACCTCCACACAGCCACAAGCTTAGTTTACCTTCCTTGCCTTATTTTTGAACAGACGCAGAAACGGCCTGCCTTTCTTGCTATTTCTACCCAGCGAACTCACTTCTCAAGACATCTTTCCCACAGACGGCGCCATTTGATGTGGGTAGAGACCCCGATCAACAATATTTCGTCCGAGAAAAATGGTGATGGGTGAAACGGACTGGGCCTTGTGTTCTTGGTGCGTTTTAGAGTCTGTATTTTAGTGCTGAGAAAGAAAGAAAATGAAAGAGACACATATTTTACGTGGTTCGAACAGATGTCCTACGTCCACGAGCCGCCGGAAATAGTATTTACTAGTGACAGTCGAGATTTACACGCTCGACCTTACTTCACTCGTTACAGTGCTCTCATGGTGAAGAAGAAGATAAATACAGGAAATTATCTAAGTGTTTTGCGTGTTGTGTGGAGTCTCTTTTTTATCTGATCTCCTCTTATTCACATATATCCATTTTCCCTTTGTCGTTCCAGCTGCCAGTCCTTTGGGACCACATGATAGCAACGTCTGGTACAACCTAGGAGAGGCAGCACCTGCGAGTGTACTATTGTCAGACTGGCGCGCCTTCTCTCTATTCACAATGTCAACCTCACAGCCACCCACGTGTCCCTTGGTCGGTTTTAACCAATATTTCCCGCTCAAACTATTTAGATGTCAGAGCCCATCTTACTTTTTCCGTACAAGGTCACAGGTCCCCAGATCTCCTACCTACCTGTCCATATGTCCTTAAAATTACTATCTTCAGGTAGTCAGGTTAGGAGGAATGCCGAGCCGAAGGTCACCCCTATCACTCAGCCTTGTCCGCCGGAAAGTTGGGAAATACCATCACTTGTCCGCCGTAGAAGATTATCAGAGTCTTATTATCCATTTTCTTAGCAGCACTACTGATGCGGGTATGACCCCGATCAACAATATTTGGTCCGGGAAAAATGGTGATGGGTGAAACGGACTAGGCCTTGTGTTTTTGGTATCTTTTTGAATCTGTATTTTAGTGCTGAGAAAGAAAGAAAATGAAAGAGACACAGATTTTACGTGGTTCGGACAGATGTCCTACGTCCACGGGCCGTCGGAAATAGTATTCACTAGTCACGATTCGGAAATACACACTCAAGCTCACCTCGCTCGTTACAGTGTGTTCATGGCGGAAAAGAGAATGAAGAAGATGAATACCGGAGATTTTCTAAATGTTTTTGTGCCTTGTATTGAGTCTGTCTTTTCTCTGACCTCGACTCATCCTATTCATGTATATCCATTTTTCCGTTGTCGTCCCAGCTAGCAGTCCTTTGGGACCACATGATAGCGACGTCTGGTACGACCTAGGAAAAACAACAACTGCGAGTGTACTATTGTCAGACTGGCGCGCCTCCTCTCTGTTCACAATGTCGACCACTCACAGCCATCCACGTGTCCTTTGGTCGACTTTACTTAGTATTTCCCGCTCAAACTATTTCATTGTCAGAACCCATCTTACTTTTTCCGTACAAGGTCATAGGTACCCAGATATCCCACCTACCTGGCCATTTGTCTGAAAAGTTACTATCTTCAGGTAGTCAGGTTAGGAGGAATGCTGAGCCGAAGGTTACCCCTATCATCCAGTCCCCCTACTCTGAATTGTAATACACCAAGTATTACAGTTCGGAGTACATTTAAGAGAACATTCCTCCTTTCTGTTGCTTCTGGACTTTCTTAGCTAGCCTGCGCTGCATTTACTTCAATTGGACAGGCCATGTGCTTGTTGCAGAGGAAAGGAGCGTTCTTAGGGTGACACATGTTTAGCCTTGTCTTTTCTACTTTTTGAATTTTTCAAGGCAGTTTCCTTCACTTTTTCCCCCCTTTTCGAAATTGCTCTCCACACTTATCAAAAAGAAAGCTCCAATCGTCATTTTAGGGTTTCCACCATCACTTTCATCTTCAATCGCACAGTGCCCAGAATTGCGCAGCGCCCCAACTTCTTCTTCGTCTACGACTTCTTCAGGTATCGTCTCGTTTCCCTCTATCCTTGTTTCTCGTATCTTCGTCCATTTGCCTTTAGTTTTCCCTATTTCCCCCTTTTGTGCGCCGAAGACATGCCTGATAGTACCGACTCCGAGAACGCGCACTCGTCGTCGCCGGGCCTCTCCGCGTCCTCCGCCGAGCCGGGTGTCCCCGCCCAAAGAGGGTCAAAGCGCAAGGCCTCATCTCAAAATACGGTGCTCCCTGATTTTCCCCAAACTTCTTCCTCTCATCCCCCTGCAGACACATCTTCTGCCGTGCCACCACCGGCGCGGCCAGTCTCTAGTTCGTCTTCGTCCCGTCGGACCCGCTCGCAAGGGGCCAGGACCAGTGCAGGGGTGGATGATTGGAAGATGCTTGGCGCATCCAAGTCGACCTATCGACGCTTGGAGAAGTTAGTCCCCGAAGGTTTTCACAGTTCTGGGTTTCACGTTTCCATTCCAAACCTAATCAGCGTGCCAACTTTCCGCCTTCTCCAGCCCTTGCTTTCTGGGAGAGCCAAGTGAGGCCGGCCTATGTTTTCCAGTACACCCCTTGCTTTTGCAGGCTTATCGTGTACCTCTGAATCAACTCAGTTTTACCTCTATTGGTCAGCTGGTAGCTTTCTATGTCCTGGTCACCGCTGCAGGTGGGAGACCCTCTGTGGAGCTTATTCTCTCTCAGTTTCAACTTAAGTATACCCTACCCTTTCTCTATCTGTGCGCGAATCCGCGCGGCCTCATACATTTCTTCGACAAGGGCTCCCACAAAGACAAGGAATGGCACCCCTTTTACTTCTTCGTAGCCCCTACAGGAGGTGATTGGAATTTTCCCCATCGCCATTGGGTCCATCAGATACCCCAACGACTTCCAGGGGTCCAACCTGAATGTTCTGAGGAGAACGAAGCAGCTATCAACCTTCTGAATCTCCGGGCTTCTGAAAAGAAGTTCAACATGGTTGAGCTGGTGACCTTTCCCGGCCTACTCCACCACTTCAGCATCTCCTCGCGACCCCTACCTTTCAATCCTGAGGGTAAGCATGTTTCCCCCTGCTTCCTGACCTCTTTTTTAAGTTTCCGTCCTGACTTAATATATTTTTGTAGACATGTCGTTCTCCTGGAGATGCATTTCGGACCCTTCCTGTTAAGCAAGAAGACTCTGCCATCCCCGTCGAGCCTCCTCCTTCAGAAGGCCGTGGTGAACCTGACCTGTCAGCCTCGGAGATAGGTGAGAAATCTCCTATCAGGTCCTCATCTCGCCACCCTACTCATTCTAGAGCAGACATATGAGATCCAGATGTGGTGATATCGGACTCTGAGGGTGACGCTGGTAAAGAGGTACCTCGCTTGCGCCTTCCAAGAAGAAAAAGAAGACTGCTGTGGCGAAGGGAAAAAGGCCACGTGTGGAGGCGACCCTCCTCGCCTGATACCTCCGAGTTCACTTCTTTTGTGCACGAAGGTCTTGAGTGGGGTATCGATCAGTGGGCTGACGGGAAGATGGTGTTGGACATGCCTGATAGCTACGAATCGTTAAGCCCTGAGGAGAAGATGAAGTTCATCTAGGCCATCGTGCCACTCGAATAGCAAAAAGTGCTTCATCGTCAGTCTGACGCCTCTGCTGCCGAGCTCGCTACCCATCATTGGGCTAAGGTAATTCTCACCCTTGACCTCCTCGTGCTGGTTACCCTTTGTTTTTGTCCTTTGTTGATTCGTGCTTGGTATTATCAGTTGTCCTTTCTGTTACCCACTCTCTTATCTGCGACCTCCCGTCGGGGTGTGGAGTTTGGTGGTCCTGCATCCCCTGAGAGCCACATGCTTGAAACGATCAAGAAGCGGGATTCAAAGGTCGCACAGTTAGAGCAAGAGCTTGAGAAAGAAAATAACGAGCTCGAGACTCGTGTGAGGGACTTAGATTTGGATAGGTCACGTCAGCTAGAGGTGGAGAATGCAGCTGCTCTTGCTGCTAAGGAGACTGAGCTCACGACTCGTCTGAACCAGCTCATAGATGGGCAACAAGCCCAGATCGAACTGAAGGCTAGGGAGCTGCTGGCTGAGAGGGAGAAGACCCTGAAGGCTGAGCTGGAGCAGGCTTATGCCGCAAAGGTCGAGGGTAGTCGTTCTGTGGGGAAGCTGGAGGGAGTTCAGCTTTGTCAGAAGCATCTCATGGGTTCCCCTCTTGGCAAGAAGTTCCTGGCTCAGCTGAGCCAGAGTTAACATGAGGGCTACCTGCACGATACCCTTTCCCTGATGGACTTCACACCCTTCATGCAGCATTACTTCCCGGGGGGCTTTGTTGCTGGACACGAGCCTGCCTCTACCTTGGACGCAGCAATGGAAGCTATGGCCGCCCCTCCAGCTTTCAAGGGGGATCCAGAGGCGGCTCTTAATCTCGACTTCTGGTCTGCCCAGGTGCCTCAATGCTCCCCTACCCTGTTGGAAGTCTCATCTGAGGTCCTTCTGGTTCAACTCTCCGAGTTAGAGCAGCAGGAGCTATCTGCTACCTCAGAGGTCCCTGACTCCGCGGCCGGTTCTAGCGCTCCACCCTCTTAGATTGCTAGTCTATTTCCTATTTTTGAACAATTAATGATGTTTTTACTTTTGCGGACCTCTTTTGTTATTTTCCTGTTTTGAACACTTGCTGCTGTTGCTTTTTCCCGGGCCCTACATGTTGCTTCTCTGAGGGCTTTTGTGATGCTTTCCCAGTGGTCCTTTTCTTCTTCATTGTTCAATATGCGTAATGTTGTGGCATGTTTTCCTTTTTTCTGTCTGCCTTTCCGACCTAATCGCATACGAACTTAAATATTCTGGGCCCATTTCATTGTCGGCGATTGGACTTGCGCTACCACCACTCTCCACTCCCCCTACTTCGAATAGTGCTGAGGTATGTCAGCGCACTCGAAGTACACTAAGACCGTTTCTTTTGACTCATCGGATTCACTTTCCCCAGTTGTTATGCCATCTGGTTGTGCTTGTATCGGAACTCCTCTTCAAGAAATTGTTAGCTGACAGAAAGGCGTACCTGGGGAACTCAGTGGTGCATCAGGTTTGTTGCCCATTTTCATTTTTTATCAGGTCTGTTGGATATCAGCGGACATCTCCCCCTTCTGCGAGGTCAGCATTGGCTGGCACTGGGACCATCGAGGTTCGCCAGTGGTAGCCCCGTCCGGGCCCATCGAGCGGTTGTCCAAGGTGACCTGGAAGCGGGATACCTCTATACGGGAGCCACCTGCACAGCCACATCTGAGCTTATAAGTGCGCTTTGGCATGGCCACGTTTGGGTCAGCCACATCTGGGCTAATGAGTGCGCATCTGCGCGGCCACGTCTGGGCCAGCCACGTCTGGACTGATGAGTGCGCATCTGCGCAGCCACGTCTGGGCTAGCCATACCTGGGCTAACAAGTGCGCATCTGCACGGCCACGTCTGGGCCAGCCACGTCTGGGCCAATAAGTGCGCATCTACGCGGCCACGTCTAGGCCTATTGGGAGTTCAGGGTAGCCTGAAAACCGAGATCATGATCTTCAGTTTTGGAGGGGGTACCATCGGGACACATGTTTCCGAAAAACAGTTCCATTCAGAGGATGGTGCCTAAAACCTTGCCAAGTAAAACCCCCTTGGGATAAAACCTTGGCGAAGAAAAAAGAATACACCTCCTTGTTTGATTTATATACATCTTTTCAAGCCACACTAAGCATAGTACTTTTTAAGCTTCGAGATGTTCCAGGGACGCAGCACTCCGCGCCCATCTTCGTCCTCCAACTCCTATGCACCGCCCCCAGAACGCGGGCCATTTTGTTAAGACCCTCCCACATCGAGTCTATTTTCCTTAGTGGTTTGAGTACATCTGCCCTTCTCAAGACCAGATCTCCCACCTGGAATTGTCGGGGCTTTACGTTGCGATCATAAGCTGCTTTTACTCGACTTTTGTACCTTTCCATTCTTATCAAGGCCAGCTCCCTGATTTCCCCTATCAGGTCCAGATCCTCTCTTCTGAGCCGGGCGTTCTGCTCTCTTCTTCGTAGTGGATGTTTCTATGCGTCTCTATCCCTATCTCAATAGGTATCAGAGCGGCCGATCCATATACTAACTGGAAAGGCGTTTCCTCCATGGCTTCTCGCGGAGCGACGCGATGCGCCCATAACATGGGTCCAGAGACTCCAACCATCTGCCACCCTCCTGCTCCAATCTGGCTTTTATCCGGCAGAGGATAGTGCGATTGGTGACCTCCACCTGCCCGTTAGCTTGGGGATGTCCTACGGAGACGAATCTCTGTTGTATCTTCATCCCCGTTCACAACTCACGGACCTTGGCCCCGCAAAATTGCATGCCATTGTCAGAGATGAGGATCCGGGGAGCTCCAAACCTGCAACAGATCTGATGCCACAAGAAATCTATTACGTTAGTTTCGTCAATTTTTGATACTGCCTTAGCCTCAACCCATTTGCTGAAATAATCAACCGCTACTATAATGAACTTTTTCTGGGCCTTGGCGATGGGCATAAGTCCCACTATATCTGTTCCCTACTTATCAAATGGGCATGGGGAATGCATCACTCCCAGCTCCTCCGCTGGTACGTGGATCTTCGGACCATGTTTTTGGCAGCTTTCGCACCGTCTAACAAGTTCCTTAGCATCTCTTAACAAGGTCGGCCAATAGTATCCTGCTCTAATGCCGTCAAAAAATGGATCTGCAGCGAAACTGGACTGACGAGCCTCTTCCCGCCTATATTCCGCCGCGCTTCGTACATCGGAAACTGTAAAATAGGGTGAAGGTGGGGGGTCGTTTGCCCTCTTGCCTTGGTCAAGAGGGTATTTCCTTCTTAAGGTAGTGTAATGAATATGATGCATAGATGAAGGTGATGAAAAATTGTTTCTTGTATTTGGAAAAGGCGATGCAGTGCAAAAAATGGCAGAGTAACGGTAATTTTTCTGGAAAAAACATACCTGCACTATGGAGCGAATTCCATAGTCCCTTGGCCCTCTACCTGTGGAATATGCTTATTCTTTATTTGTCAGTACGTCCTCTCGACCTCCTCCGTAGCTATTATCCCGAGAGGCCAACCTACGTGGCCTTTGCAGATTGGCGGGACAGGGTCGTTGAGTTAGTTATACCCGTTCGAGTATTTTACGTTATTGGTGAAAACCGAGGGTAACAATATGTTTTTCCTTTCATGTATTTTGGTACCTACAGTGCGTGCATTTATGAGTTGGCGATAGCTCATGCTTTCAGGCTGATGATCATGCATAGGTCGAGTTATTGACGGAAGATTGTCAGGGTCTTGATCCTGATGTTAGTTCAAAGTTATATGCCCGTACGTGTTTTGAATCGTGTTTGGGACAGGACGCGAGTATTGGTGACAGTAACAGTCGGACGTCTAGGGACGTGTAATGTGCGTAGGTACGTGAATTCTACGTTTAACTTCACTGTACTTGGATTCATCGTATTTTTGGTACCTACATGGTTCGCAAGTGTTGGCATTTAGGATGAGTTGAGGCTGACTGTAAGCTTTTCTGTGCTATCAGTGACATCAGTCGGCTGGAGATGAGACAGGATCTGCGCTGTCAGGGTCAGCAGGCGGCTGTTAGCTTTTCATGTACTGTCAACTCAGACGTTCTTTCAGACTTCTGACCGTTTGATGAAGCTTCCTCACGACGCTTCCTCGGGACGACAGGACCTGCTAAGCACAATAGGTCCCAAATAATTTCCTAATATGGGGTTAGGTTCCTAAAGTCTCTTGGAGGTCCCTAAAACCCTTATTTCCTTTTGTTAGCTCCATAAAGTGTGTTGGAGGTCCCTAAAACCCGTCTGAGGTCCCTAAAAGTCTCCCTTCATAATCTAACTTTGAATTTTTCAAGGAAACTCATATTTTTTACTAAGTTCTCTTAATAATTATCATAAGCTAATTATTTCCTTAATTAGCCTGCCTAATTATTGTTCCACATCTTGATGATTGAGATAAATATTTTATCTTGAATTTGAATTTATGAGTTGAATTTCAACTATCCACATCGGTTCTCTTTTTTTTTACAAGACGATGCTGAAGGTACAAAATGTTGTAGACAAACTTAACAGAGTGATGGGTTTTTCAATGTAAAATTATCAATTGATTCTATTATTACAAGACTTAAAGCAAAACATTTCGACGATCCATGCGAATGCTCGAATCTCATTTTTCCAAGATGATTACATACTACCAAACTTTATATCAATGAGTAACTAACTCCCTTCTAAATCTTTCTTTATCTTCTCTTCATCTCTTTTTTCAAGCGATATTACAAGTGGCTAAGAATCCAAGATCAGTTCTCTAGAAACATTGAAATCCAGTATGGAAGAAATCTTTCATACCCAAAAGAGAAAAGAACAAGTGAAAACGAAAGAAATTAAGGCTGAGTTCAAAGTTTTAGAGAAAGACCCAACTACGAATCGAGCATAAAACTCATCTATTGTTTTGTCTTAACTTCATAACACTCATCTTCTTTGGAAATGAAGCTCTACAACGAGAGAAGCAAAGTCCTAAGAGAGGAAAGAAAGAATGAGTAGCTCCATAAGTTAAGTTAGATGTTTCTCCGTGTAAGCATATCTATCAAATTGTTCTTTTCAGTTGTATCCGTGCATATCTAATGAGATGACGTGAATTTGACCGATGTAGAAAAATTGCAATTATTATGACAAGTATATAAACTCACAGTTTAATTTTGTCCAGTGGGAAGCGATTGAGTCCTTAAGCTGTTACGAAAAATGTTTAATATAATAATATAAGTTGAGTATGATTATTAAATCCAAAAGTTTCTTCACAACATATTTTATTGAGGGTTCAGTGGGGGACATGGATAGCTGCTGGGAAGAGTGGGGTAGTTTTAAGATCACATTATTTGATGGCAAATCTTTGCAACATTTTTTTTAATATTTTCATTACATCAACGGCCTCTTTTTTTTTTTTTTTTTTTTTTTTTTTTTTTTTTTTTTTAGCATCAGCATTTTTTCTATAAAGTAAAATAGAAACATAAATAGGTAAGGGCTCTCTTATATAATCTGCCCCATTCCATGTTTTAAAAAGGACCTGAATCACAACATTTCATCTATCCAACGAAATCATGTCTCCCTTCCAACACATAGACGAAGACCTATTCTTACAAAACCCTAAGATTTTCCAAAGTGATTCGGTCATAATGGGTATCACTTCATCGGAAGGTAATCATCAGAAGAAGATTAACAACATAACAAAGGGACAAATATCAACAATGGTGCCTGAGAAAACCGAAGCTGTCAACATCAATTCCAAGCTAAAAAAATGATTCATAGAGACGTTGAGAGGAAACGAAGGCAGGAAATGGCTGATCTATGTGCCTCACTCCGCAATCTTCTTCCTCTTGAATATATCAAGGTAACTGCGAACATAAAACTTGTAATTATTTCTAATGAATAGGGGTTTCACACGTATACAGTGTTGTTTGTCAAGTACTTACAAGTAATACTTTAACGCCCATGGATGTTTATGTCTGCGTGGATATGTTAGACACATAATTACGAAACCTAATTTTAATTTTCAGTTAGTCCCTTGCAAGGAATTAACTGGCTTCGGCTACGATTGTGAAAGCTTGTGGTCCAAAGATTCCAAATTATATGTTAATTCGCAGAAAGGAGACAATTAAGTAATGAATTAAAAAAGGAAAATAAAAAAAAGGTAATGAGCTGATTGTGTATGTGTGTGAGCGTGTGAATTTTTTAGGGTAAGAGGTCAACATCGGACCACATGCTCGAGGCTGTGAAGTACATAAAACACATTGAAGAGAAGATCGAAAGCTTGAAGATGGTAAGAGACAATTACTTGGCTACGAACAGCTCTGAATCTGGACATAATGTGGGCAACATTCAATGCATGAGCTCAATAAGAAACAATAACAACGTTGGAAAAACTAAAACTGTAACGGTCAACTCTTGTCCTAATGGGATAGAGATCTTAATTACATGCGACGATGTTGAAGGGATTTCTCTCTCTATGGTTTTCATGGAACTGCTTGAGATTGGATTGGTTGACTTCGTAAGTTGCACTACTTGTAGGGCCGGTGAGAAGTTTCTCTACAGAATCCAATACGAGGTATATTATGCAACACAGTTGGATAAAGCATGCAATAATTCGTATTAATTCAGTTAATTAAACGATTTCTTTAGTTATATATATGTGAATTGTCATTGCAGATTTGTGATCTTGCATATATTGATATGCCTCGGCTGCAGAAACGGTTGGCCGATTTGATAAACTTAGGCTGAGAAAATAATACTCGGCGTGCCGTGTGTTGGTGTATGAAAATAACTAATATAGATTGGGATTCTGTGTGATTCTGTATGGGATTAATTTAGTGATTACTGTATATGCTTGAGTAATTTTATTAATTGATAGCAGTCATGAATCACGCCAAATTATTGCATTTTTAGCACAGGTGATTGGGCCGTTTAAACGCGTAAATTAAGTAGTCTAAATCTAATAATTACTAGAACTAGTACTTTTCGCACACCCATATATGCGTGTAAAAATATAAAATTAATTATTAGTGAATGATTTTAATAATTGATTTACTAAAAATAGAATGAGGTGGTTCTTATCATTTCATAAGTTTAGTAATTAAAGTAAAAAAATTAATTTAATCAATTTGTACAGACCAATTTACCGTTTTTATCCCCCCAGTGCCTAGGCTCTTTATATAAGACTATAGATAATAATTTAATGAGGTACTCCCGCAATTGAAACTAATCAATAGAGCTGTCAAACGGGCCGACCCACCCCTCCCCGCCTCAACCCGCCATTAAACGAGGTGGGGCGGGCAAGCCCGCTAACATATGCCCCGCCTCACAGCGGGTTGGCGGGCTAGCGGGGGCCAACCCTCTAACTCTTTATTTTTAAAAGAAAATGTGCTTTTTTTTTTGCGAATAACAGTTTTATTAATAATGGATGTTGGATTAATCAACGGAAATCCATAAATCAATTATGAATTATATAAGTTAATAACTGAATCAATTACAATTAATTACTAATAATATTATTTATTAATATTTAGCATACATAAATGTATATAATATATATACATAATAAATAAATATAATATATATTTACTGACGGGCCAGCCCGCCCCGACCCACCTCAACCCGCGGCCTAAACGGGCTGGCTCGTTCCGGCCCCCTTTTAAACGGGCCAGGAAGTAATCAACCCACCCCGCCTTCATGGTTGGGTGGCCAAACCCTACGGGCTCGGCCCTTTTTTGACAGCTCTACTAGTCAACCTTCACACTTAATGTGTGCAACTAATGCATATATCGTGGGTTATTGTTTTTAACAAATTATAAATTGTTTACAAAGAAAATTGAGAAATATATATTTGTTGTATTTAAGTGGGGATGAGAGAATATTAATTTAAATAAAATTTAAACTAAATGACGGGTATAAATGTAGTTATCTTATAAAATAAAAATTGACGAACCGAGCCTTAATAAAGACTAGTAAATTAAGCACATTCGATGCATGTGCTACTATCATAAAATTATTATATAAATTTTTGAATATTTGATTGGAATAATAATATTTTAATTTTGTTTTGTATGGTATAAGATGACTTTGTGGTGGTATATTTAGTATAACGTATTTAAATGATATATTGAATTATTCAATAATGGCAAAATTGTAATTGTATTAGATGTGACGGTCGGTTTATTTTATTCATTAGAACATGGAGGCAGTTTTTTTCTCTAATATGAGCGAGACAAAAATAGAACGCGAGTAACTGCCAAATTGGGTTCAATTTTTGGTGTAATTGATATACCAAATTGTATTAAATTTGACAGTTTTTAAATAGGGCTGAGGATTAATATAAGAGTACAGATATTTTAACACATTAAAAGATAGTATATTAAGCACATCCATTGCAGGTTCTAATGCATAAATTAACTTATATTAAAAAAGTTGATATTTAATATATTAATTAAATTTTAAAAGGGAGATAAATTTAAAATAATTTATATAGATATAATTCAGTAAATTAAAAGTTAAAGGAACATAATATAAATTATTCAATAAAACTGACATACCTAAATGGACGAGCAATTATTCTAAGTAGGGATGGCAATGGGCCGGGTCCAGACCCGGTTTGGACCTGCCCCTAATGGGCCGGGTATTTTTAAAATAATCGGGTATGGGGCGGGTAATGGATTTGAATTTTTCTACCCGGCCGGGTCCGGAGCGGGTCTCGGGTCTTGCCAAACCCGCCCCGAGACCCGGCCCGAAACCCGCTCCGAAAACAAATATATTATAATTCATTTTGTAATTAAGTTATATAATGTTATTGTTACTATTATGAACAGGTTGGTCTAATGGTAGAGGTTTGGTATTACAAAGCTTAGGTTATGGGTTCGAGTCTCAAGCAATGCATTTGCTTTATTTTATCTTTTAGAAAATAAAACGAACAGAAAAAAAACAATATATTTGGGTCTGGCGGATCAGACCCGGTTCGTTCGGGTCCAGCCCGGGCCGGGGCGGGTCCAGACCCGAGGCGGGGCGGGGGCGGGTCCCGGGTCCGCTTATAAGTAATTGGGTCGGGTCTCGGGTTCGACCAAACCCGACCCATACCCGGCCCATTGCCATCCATAATTCTAAGGTGTTCTCCGATAGATAATTGTTTAGACTTTCATTTTGCTCACAATTGGGGCTGAGCAGGCCTCCATTTCGTAGGTCATCCATTTTGGAGGCCCGGCCTGCCAAATGGTGGATTTTAGTGGAACTTGGGGTAGCCCGCCCGGTCAGCTGCTCCATCCATATTGGTTATGATTTTTTGTGAGTTTTTTTATTCTTTGCCAATTTGTCGTTATATGATCATGTGGGGAAGAATAAAATAAGGGTCATGAAAGAGCATGTGAACAAACAGTTTTCTTTAATTGTATGATTTATCGATCAATATAAGAAAAAAAAAAAAAAAGAGTAAATGGTTGTTACCAATTGCGAGTTATTAAAATCAAACTCCTAAGTTCGCCGGTATTATCTTTGTGCTTTGCTTTTAACACATATAAACACGTGCTTCTTTCACCTTCTAATCTAAAATAATCAACGAACGCCACTTGCATAGCTGCATTGCAATATTATATTATTATCATTTTTCTATAATAAATTGAACAAAGAAAACACGAAAATAGTCATAAAAAAGGTAAAATGGAGAACCCCACCCAACGGCACCACTTATTGCGGTTGAGATCCTCTATTCCACTCTCTGATTTCCACTTCGTATTCCAACGAACGAAAATCGTTACACCCCCCCCGACAAGTGTTAAAACACGCGTAAACATCATTACACCTATGAATTTCATTACAACAAGTCTTTAAACAAAAAAAAATCTCATTATTACGTATTTTTCTAATATGGAGTCGAAAAAATCGTATTATATATTAAAATAGAAAAATACGTAATAATGAGGTTTTTTTTGTTTAAACACTTGTTATAATAAAATTTATAGGTGTAATGATGTTTACGTGTGATTTAACACTTGTCGGGGGGGGGGGTGTACTGATTTTCGTTCATTAGAATACGGAGTGGAATACACAAAGTGGAATAGAAGATCTCAACCGCCACTTATTGAGGATTGAATTGAATGATGAAGTAAGTACAGTCACATATTCCACGTGCTTTTTATCATCACCTCTGAGATCACATTTTAATTAGCCCACATGCAACGTAATAGTTAAACCTTTCTTCATCATTTTCATCTGCATAAATAAATGAACATTCATTAACTTCAATCCATCATCTATCTTCTTCATTTCTCTAGCCGACAAAAAGAAGAGAAACCTCAAAATCGACAGAGAGAGCTTATGGCGTCGAAATTAGAATCTTCGGCATATCTTACGGTGGGAGGTCTTCTACTAGCTTCGCTCAGAACTGGCAGCCGTTTGAGTCAGTCTGAAGGAAAATGGTAGCTTCGGCGATCTAAGCCTTGGCTTGGCGACCGCCTTTTCTGCCGAACCTAAAGGTTCGTCGTCGACATGTCTTCTTCTCACGCTTTTCTATGCTTGGCTGAGTGATTTGGTGTTAGTGGATTTCCTTGGTACTAAATTTGCTTTTGATTTTGCGAATTTAGGAACGAATTTGTTTCCCAAGTCGGATATCAGCAGGTACTGTGTTGTTCGTCGCCTTTTTTCTTTGTATACTATTAGAATCTAAGATCTGTGACGAGATACAGCTTCGAAATCGAAAGCTTAATTATGTGTTTTGTTTTCTGTCTTTGTATTTTATAGGGGTAACCTTCGGCTCAGCATTCCTCCTAACCTGACTACCTGAAGATAGTGACTTTTCGGACATATGACCAGGTAGGTGGGATATCTGGGTACCTATGACCTTGTACGGAAAAAGTAAGATGGGTTCTGACAACGAAATAGTTTGAGCGGGAAATATTAAGTAAAGTCGACCAGAGGACACGTGGATGGCTGTGAGTGGTCGACATTGTGAACAGAGAAGAGGCGCGCCAGTCTGACAATAGTACACTCGCAGGTGTTGTTTTTCCTAAGTCGTACCAGACGTCGCTATCATGTGGTCCCAAAGGACTGCCAGTTGGGACGACAACGGAAAAATGGATATATGTGAATAGGATGAGGTCAGAGAAAAGACAGACTCAATACAAGGCACAAAAACACTTAGAAAATCTCCGGTATTCATCTTCTTCATTCTCTTTTCTGCCATGACCACACTGTAACGAGCGAGGTGAGCTTGAGTGTGTATTTCCCAATCGTGACTAGTGAATACTATTTTCGGCGGCCCGTGGACGTAGGACATCTATCCGAACCACGTAAAATCTGTGTCTCTTTCATTTTCTTTCTTTCTCAGCACTAAAATACATATTCTAAAAGACACCAAAAACAAGGCCTAGTCCGTTCACCCATCACCATTTTTCTCGGACCAAATATTGTTGATCGGGGTCATACACGCATCAAATGGTGCCGTCTGTGAGAAAGATGGACTGAGACGTGAGAGCGCTGGGCAGTGATAGCAAGGAAGGCAGGCCGTTTTGTGTCTGTTTGAAGAAAAGGCAAGGAAGATAAACCAAGCTTGTGTCTGATTGAAGGCGAGATGTGAGAGAGACAGTAGAAGAGTGCCGTCCTCAGGAGAGCAGTAGGCCCTATGGACGGCTAGAAGTTGGCTATGATGGAAGAACAACCACCATTAGCACAGAACCTGCAAGGAAGATTTGAGGAAGTCGCGGGGAAGCAGGGGAAAACCCCATGCCGGCCCCGACGTTGGCCTCACCGATCGAGACCCCAGTGATTACACCGACACCCACCTTTGCAGGACCGTCTGGAGCAGTTCCGCCTCAAACTCCCATAACCATGATGGTAGAACAACTAGACTTGTTGGTGAAAATACGGTGGATGCGGCTATAACCGCTAGGAAGGATAGGAGCAAGGGCAAACGGAAGCAGCCTTTCTCTGTTCAGGGCGGGACCTCAGACGGATATGTCTCAGAATGGATGGAAACTGTAGGAGAGAACGCGGTGGCCGAAGAAGAGACCTTACGTCCACTGCCGGAAAGGAACCCGTCAAGAAGGGAGGTGGCCCATGAAGGAGGAAATGACGGACCGCTGAACCCAACACCCAGACGAGGTGAGGAACCTCTCAGAGGAGTTCAGGAAGGGCCAGCAAATCAAATGAATATAGCATCTCCGACAACCATAGCCAGTGAGTGCGGGATAAAAGGAGATAGGAAAGCCAGCGAGCAAGAAGTTGAGGGGAGAAGCTGTAGCACGCACGGTCGAGGGGGAGCTGTCAGTTCGAATGGACAGGAGCTTAGAAGGCAAATGTCGGACCTAAGGAAAATGGTAGATGAGATGCGAAATAGGACGACTAGGCCGCATCTCCGAGGGTTGCACCAGGCCGGCACGCCTTTCGCCAAGGAGTTGTTGGAGGGAGAAGTAGCGCTCAACTTCAAACAGTTTCCATACAAGTACGATGGTACCACCGACCCGGAGGAACACGTGCTGCATTTTACGAACACCATCTTGTTGCATAACTTCTCAGAAGGAGTGAAATGTAGGGTTTTTTCTAAAAACATTGGTGAGAGCCGCCCAACAGTTGTTCAGCCAGCTAGAACCGGAGGTTATCCACTCATTCGAGGAGTTCCAAGAAATGTTCATCAACCAGTTTGATAGCGCTCGGAAGCCCCCTAAATCTAATATGTCCTTGTTTCAAGTCAGGCAGCGATCAGACGAGAGCCTTCGATCTTATATCAGAAGATTCAATGTGGCAGCCTTGGAGGTACCCTCCGCCACTACTTCCGTTAAAATTAACGATTTGGTTCACGGTTTGCAGGTTGGCGACTTCTTCGCGTCGCTCTCCAAAAAGCCCCCACAAACATTCGAGGAACTACTGGGCAGAGCCGATAAGTATATAAATTTGGAGGAAAGCAGGCTGGCAAAGATCCGAGAGGTAACGACTAGGATAGTACCTAAAAAAGAAACGCAGAACCATAATCGGAACAAGGGAAACGTCCGAGTTATCCACCCCCAGCGACCAGAAGGCCTATACCAGGTGGCGCGAACAGATTCCTTCCCAGGTATCAGAGATACACTCCCCTACGAATGAGCCCGGAAGAGGTCCTGGCTGTGGCGACAAGACATCCAGACATCAGGTATCCTCGAGCCAGCCCTCGAGGACACCCAAAGCCCACGTCAGGGCCCTTCTGCCGTTATTATAACGAATATGGGCATCACACTAACAATTGCACGCACCTGAAGAATGAAGTAGAAAGGTTGATAAAGGCAGGGCTCCTTAAGGAGTTTATATACCGAGATCGAGGACCGGTCCCACCAACACAGCCCCGGGAGAAGAAAGGTCCGGGACAAAGACAATGGAAAGCAACCTATGTTGGAACCTAATAGGCCTGGGCCCAGCCAGCAAAGAGCCCACATCCTCATCATAGTTGGGGGCCCAGATGGTGGAGACTCACACCCGACACGAAAGTCGTATGCTCGGATGAGAGAGAATGGAAAGGCCCTGACAGGAGACAACCTAGTGGGTCAAATGGAGACCACAGGGAACATACAGTTCGGAGCGCAGGATGAGGTTGACGTCGTGCGGCCCCACAACGATGCTCTCGTAATCACCACGGACGTGGCAGGATACAACGTGTCACGAGTATTCATAGACGGAGGCAGTTCAGCGGATATAATATTCTTGGACTGTTTCAAGCGGATGAAGTTAGGAACGAAGCTGAAGCCGGTGACTACCTCTTTATACGGATTCGGCGGAGCTGGCATACAGCCCTTAGGCCAAGTCACACTCCTAGTAGGACTAGGTGAAGACCCCAGACGGGTGGTACGAATGGTTAACTTCCTGGTGGTTGATGCGGTTTCTATATACAATATCATATTGGGGCGTCCAGCTATTAACGGATTCAGGGCAGTGCCTTCGACGTATCACTTGAAGATCAAATTCCCGGTAGGCGATCAGGTGGGGGAGGTCTCGGGAGATCAGGTCAGCTCCAGCCGTTGTTACGAGAAGTCAAGGTTGTGACGGGGGAAAGGAAAAAGGTGGAGTCGAAGTTAGGCAAGCAAAACGTACGAAACTAGGAGAGGAGGATGGGGAACCCACGAGGCTGCAGCCCCAGCCTGGCGAGGAGCTAATGACAGTGGAGCTTTACCCAGGAAAATAGGGTTTCGCTACCCAGGTAGGGACGAAGATGGGTAAGGAGGCAACATCGCAGCTGGTCGAATGTCTGAGACGGAATGCTGATCTCTTCGCCTTCTCACCAGCAGACATGACCAGAGTAGATCCCAGGATAGCTATGCAGCACCTGAACATACTCCCAGGGAGCCGCCCTATGAAACAGAGACTCCAACGATTTGGAGTCGAGAGGGATTAGGATATCAAGGCCAAGGTTGGGAAGCTGATCAAGGCAGGACACATTAAAGAAGTACAATTCCCCACTTGGCTGGCTAACGTTGTTATGGTCAAGAAAGGAAATGACTCTTGGAGAATGTGTGTGGATTTTCGAGACCTCAACAAAGCTTGTCCTAAATATCACTATCTTTTACCAAGGATAGATCAGTTGGTGGATTCTACATCAGGGTATGAGATGTTTAGTATGATGGACGCTTATCAGAGGTACCATCAGATAAAGCTAAACCCGGACGATGTAGACAAGGTTTGCTTTCTTACGGCGGGAGGCACGTACGGGTACATCGGATGCCCTTTGGGCTTAAGAACGCAGGAGCTACTTATCAACGGATGGCTGATACCGTGTTCAAGAACCAGCTCGGGTGTAATATGGAGGTGTATGTGGATGACATGCTGGTCAAGTCGACATGGACCAAAGACCACATCGCTGACCTGGACGAAGCCTTCCGAACCATCCGGACGTGTCGTATGAAGCTGAACCCCGAGAAGTGCACCTTTGGAGTGCAGTCGGGGAATTTCTTGGGGTACATGGTCACGAAGAGGGGAACAGAGGTAAACCCCAACAAAGTAAAAGCCATACTGGAAATGCAGCCACCCCGGAACATCAAGGAGGTCCAATGCTTAACAAGTAGGCTGGCGGTGCTGAGCAGATTCATCGCCAAGTCCGCGGATAGGAGCCTACCTTTCTTCAGAATACTCCGAAAGGGATGCCGATTCGAGTGGACGGAAGAATTACAGTCGGCATTCGAAGGACTAAGGCATTACTTGCATAATATGCCGTTATTGACTAAACCGTTGCCTGGAGATGAGCTGAGCTTATACTTTTCCACAGAGGAGCGTGCCGTGAGTGTGGTTCTCCTGAAAGAGGAAGGCGACACCCAAAGGCATGTGTTCATGAATAAGACGATGAACGCAGCCGAAAGCAGGTACTCCGAAATCGGGAGGGCAGCCTCGGCGGTGATGGTGTCGGTCCGGAGGTTACGCCCCTATTTCTTATCTCACAAAGTACGGGTACGCACCAATTTACCTTTGAAACAGACTTTAAGTAGGCCCGACCTTTCCGAATGGATGGTTAAGTGGGCAGTTGAACTGGGTGAATATGATGTTGAGTTCGAGAGGCGACCTGCCATTAGGGGACAAGCCCTGTCGGATTTCCTACTAGAATCTATCCGGGAGATGTGTCACCGACCTGGAAGGCTTATGTCGATGGCTCGTCAACATCGACAGGTGCAGGGACAGGAGTCTTGATTATCACGCCAGAGGGAGATAAACTACAATTTGCCGTAACCTTTGACTTCCCGGCGTCCAACAACGAAGCCGAGTACGAAGCCCTAGTGAAAGGGATAGAGATCCTCAGTAGCTTAGGAGCTACAGGGGTGATCCTATACTCGGACTCCCAGCTAGTAGCTCAGCAGGTCCAAGAGAACTACGAGGCTAAGAATGAAAAGATGGTGAAGTATGCCGAACGAGTGGGAAGGCTGAAGCCTCCTTCGACAGTTTCGAGATACGACAGATTCCCCAAGAAGAGAATAGTAGGGCGGATTCTCTGGCGAATCTAGCTAGCAACGCAGTCCCCGAGGGGACCAGGAAGGTTACGATGCTGACGCCTAGCAGGGAGGATCGTACGGAGCAGGTGGGATGTATAGGAGAGGAAGAAGACTGGAGGGCTCCTATCTTGGAGGCCTTGCGCGACCCTGAACATAGGGATGCAGGAAAATTCCGACGGAAGTTCTGCCTTATTGGAGAGGAGCTATACAAGAGAGCTTTCGTCCACCCCGAAGCCCGGTGTTTGTCCAGAGAGAAGGGGAGGTTGGTATTGGAAGAAGTGCATGAGGGATGTGCTGGGGAT
This sequence comes from Craterostigma plantagineum, assembly GCA_027422505.1. Classification (NCBI taxonomy): domain Eukaryota; kingdom Viridiplantae; phylum Streptophyta; class Magnoliopsida; order Lamiales; family Linderniaceae; genus Craterostigma; species Craterostigma plantagineum. Next base: position 17,395 of record JAPQWV010002947.1, on the reverse strand, counting down.
CATGCCGGGTACAAAGCGGTTGCTCGGAGAGTGATCAATTTTGCGCTGTCTGTGGGAAACTCTAGTTTCTCTCTAGTAGAATTTAATATGGTGACTGTCGAAAACGACCGCACGTCGCCCAATGGTAACGAGGCGAACCTGGCTGACATCGCCGCGATGATGGCTGCAACAGTACAAGAGATGAGAATGATCGGGATGGACGTCGGAATACTCATGGTGGAAAGGAATCGGGAGAAATGGATACCTAGGCCGAATGGAGGACTTGATGCCTGCCAACCAAGGCCAAATGGAGAACATGACGCCGAGTTTGAAGCAGGAGAGAAGGAAGATGAGAATCGGACATTAGCATCGGAACTTTGGAGAGCACGCGCCAATAAGAGGATGCGCGCTGAACAGAAAGCAGCAGAACTTGAAGGCATGAAGGAGGAGATTCACAAACTCCAGAACTTAACGAACCCGCCAGAAGCACCATTAATCCCCCGAGCTTCGCCGTTCTCTCCGGAAGTTCTATCGGTCCGATTACATGGGCACTATCGCTCCTTCGAGATGGGAAAGTACGATGGAATCGGACCTCCCGAAGACCATCTTGCCGTTTTCGATCAAAACGCAGCCCTATACCAGCTAATCAACGCCGTCAAGTGTCGTCTCTTCATCACTACGTTGACCAAAGGAGCCCAACAGTGGTTCGCTATATTGCCTCCAGGAGAGATCAGAAGTTTTCAAGACCTCACCAGCCACTTCCTGAAGCACTTCTCGAGCAGCCGAAGGCACCCGTCTTCGGCCGTAAAGCTACTGAATATAAGGCAAGATGAAGGAGAAAGTCTGTGAGATTACCTTCGGCACTTCAACCAGGTAAAAATGGAAGTGCCCAACGCCGCACCCAAGTTACTCATTGGGGCATGGCCTTCGAGATGGGGAGTTGTTCAGATCTCTAGTAAAGAAGTACCCGACGACAGTAGAGGAATTGGTGACCTGCGTGGGAAAATACGTTCGGGTGGAAGAATCTCACGCCAGGGAGCCCGAATATAAACGAAAGAGCCCTCCGATCGAAGAAAGAGTCCGCCCTGGGATCAGGTCCACAAGCCACTCCCTAGAAGGAACGATCGCCCGGTGCCGATCCCGACTATGTCCCGAGCAAATAATCCTAGTTTGCGGGTCAACAAGGTCCGAGCACTAGAAATATGCGATGAGTACGACTTCCTTCGAAGACCCCTTACATTGACAATAACTCGAGAAGGACGATATCCGACACCTACTGCAACTACCACCATGAATACGGGCACACCACCGAAGGATGTTTCCAACTGGGTCGAGAGTTGGACAAGCTGATCGCGTCGAACCCCGAAGCTCGGGCGAAGTTGACAGGAGAGGAAGACAGATTCGGGACCAAGCCGCGATATCCCGGGACTGGGAATCGCTTCAATACCCGACTGGACCATCACACCCCTAACCATAGGTAAATAGCGAGGAAATTGCCGGAAATAGAGCAAAGGAGAGGCCCAAGACCAGACGAAGATGGTGCACTAGGCAACAACGAAGATCTCCCGAGCGGAAAATACCTCCTGACAAATTAACATAATCTCGGGACGACCCACGGAGGCGACTCTAATAGAGCAAGAAAAGCAGGAGCTCGCCGACTCGAGAACTACGAAATTAAGGCAGAGAGTAAGCGATCAGGACCCGTGATCAGTTTTGGGCACGAGGACTTTCATGGAGGGGATGACTTCCATGAGAACGCCTTGGTGATCCGGGCTGAAGTCGCCAATCATGATGTGGGAAGGGTCTTCGTCGATAATGGAAGTTCCGTCAACATTATCTACAAGAGAGCGCTTGATCAAATTGATTTGGGATCTTATCCCATGGACAGAGTAGAGACCGCTGTCTTCGGGTTCACATGGCATTGCGTCGAGGCGGTGGGGATCTTACACCTCCCACTGTAATACCCGTAAATTTTAATACGGGATTTAGATGTAATCGGTCTTGAATTTTCCAATTTTGTAAATTAGGATGTTTGGTAGGAAAATTTAAGTTAGGAGACTAAGATATAAAAATTTCAATAAACATGAATAATTTTGAAATATGCCAAATAATTAGATAGAATTTGTAATTGGGGTACATTTGGTTTATTTATATTACAACATAAAGCCCAAATTATACAAGATTTAAAGATAAAATATTAGATAAGCTTTCTTAAGCTTAAGGGAAAAGAAATCGTTATCCCATGTCCCATCATTTATAATTTTGATCATTTAGTACTTATCTACCAATTCTAATACAATAACGTCATTTGAGGAAGAAAACCCCTAAGAAAAGCTTTCCATCGAAAATTGAGAATCAAACACCATAAGGAGTTCGAGGTGATAATTAGCAAAGGAATAGTTTCTCTATCCTTAGTATTTAAGGGTTTTTAGATAGAACAGCGATAGATTTTGGAAAGTTTCGGCTTCTTCAATAAAATCAACTTTCGATATTCTTAGTATCTAAAATATTTTCAGTACATGAAATATTAAGGAGGGGTGAATTTCGGTAGGTGCTTAATGAGGATTAGAATAATCTCGACAAGAGCTGTGTTTGTCTTCAAATGTTTGGAATATATATCTCGATACATGATTTGTATGCTAATTATAGAAGATGTCGAGATGTATCAGATGTATCATAGAAAGTCGAGAGGTATATAGGAAGATTTCGACATGCACATATACCATACAGTTAATCAATTCTCGACATTTAATAGATCTCGATATAAGTAAGAATTCGACATCGTAGCGGAGTTGAGGTTGGACTCGCAGGGCACCTGACGGGAGACAGACGTGAGCGATCTGTCTACTCGGGCGTGAGCGACCCGAGGTGCAAACCGTCGGATGAGTTGTGTAGCGGAAGGGGCGACCTGATAGGAGGACGTTGACATGATCGATCAGCGCACTATCGGCGTGGGTACCGCTAGTCTGGCGTTAGCGACCAGATAGTATATTTTTTTTATTGCGTGCGAGGTGCCGAGTCCAGCCTAGGGCCCTGATATTGAGATACGATAGAAATGTGGGAACGAGTGTGCATTATATCATGTTGTGAGAATCGGGATTGGGAATGAGTGCACGCTGCATTTTTATTCACCTACTGGGCAAATCGCTCAGTGTTTTACGTGTTGTAGGTACTGAGTCTAACGCCGGCGCGCGGCAAGACTGAGGCGGCTGGTGGCGGTGCTCCACGGACTTTTGAGGACGATGCGGTATATGGATGAAGACCTGTGGAGCGGCGATAGGGTTTTTGACGTTTTGACATTTTGGGGATTTCGGTACATTGTACAAATACTATTATGTAAAATAATATTTTGTTGTATTATAATATCTTTTAGAAAAAGTTTTAATTAGACGGGCCTTCCGCGGCTTACGTTGCGGAAATCCGCCACTAATCGTACTTAGAAATCGAGGGTTGCCACAGGTGGTATCCGAGAGTAGGTTTTAGATTCTGAAGACTGTCCATGTACTGCCGCTCAAAAGCCTGGAGAACCAGCCTGGCCGGTAAGTTTAAAGATTGACTATGTGATTACGTGTTTCTTGATATATGTGTTTTCTATGAATGATTGTAGAACTAGTTAAAAATGCCAATGACACGTAGAGAAGTTGGCGAAACTAGTCGTAGGTAGAGCTGTCAAACGGGCCTGCGGCCCGCGGGTGGCGGGGCGGGCTCTAATTTTTTAGGCCCGCCTGAGGGCGGGACTGAGCGGCATGCCCGCGCGGGCTGCGGGCTTTGGTGGGGCGGGGCAAGCCCGCCGGAAAATTAAATATTATATTTTTATTTTAAAATATAAGATTTATAAATAAATTATGATGATTTTTATATTTTTTAGCTATAATTGGTAATTAATAACATAAATAAATTAAAATTAAAAAAGTTTATAAACATTAGATATCTTTCCAACTTAAATTATTTATTTTTGTTTATTTTTTACTATTTTTATATTATTTTTTCCTATTTGTTATTATTTTCTCTTACTTTTTCTTATTTTTTAGTTTTTTTCTTATTTTATTTTTTTTTTGAAATTGGCGGGCTAAGCCCGCCAGGCCGCTACCCGCCCGCAGCCGGGGCGGGGCTTAAATTTCTAGGCCCGCCAGGAGGCGGGCTTACTCGCGCCCGCCCCGCCACTGGCGGGCTTTGGCGGGTTACGGGCCGGCCCGCCCCGCCGGCCCGTTTTGACTGTACTAGTCGTAGGGTGGCCAAATCCCCACCGAATGAGGACCGCTCTACCATCCACCAATTAACTGATCTGATCCGACGACAGTCACATCAAATCAACGACTTGATCCATCACCGGAGCTCGTCGGAACATTCCCCTCAGCCTGATCGAGTGGAACTAATTGGGGAACGATTTCGAAAGCTAAACCCCCCAATATTTACCGAAGCCACCAATCCTGCGGTGGCTGAAGACTGGATAGGCACCATAGAGGACATCTTCATCTATAGTCGAGTGCCTGACAACGAAAATGTCCTTTGTGCCATTTCCCTTCTTCGAGAGAATGCGCGATATTCGTGGAACGCCGCAAAGGTGTTGGAGAGCCCAATGACTATGACTTGGGAAAGGTTTAGGGAGTTGTTCTTCAACAAATGCTTTAGGGCGCACGATCACAAAGGATGTACGAGTTCATGAGCTTGAAGCAAGGGAGCATGCGGGTGGCGGAATACATCCGTCAATTTGAAGAATTATCTCGATTTGCTCCGCAGTTAGTGGCGACTAATTCGTTGAAAGTGACCAGGTTCATCAAGGGACTTAAACCCGAAATATATCGGGATTTAAGTATTGCAGGTGCACGCCAACTAGAGTTTATGCAAGTGACGGAACGTGCCTTAATTGCGGAACAAGCAGAGTTGGTGGTAGTGGAAGCCCATGAAGCGAAAAGAGGAGAGAGGCCCAACAAGGAAGCGGTGGAGATAAGAAACGCCAATTCTTCGGCAAAGGACCTAATACCCAATGGAACCGTCAGGGCCAACAAAACTGGCGCCCGAGACCAATTCAGGGACCGATCAATATCCCCAATCAACCTCAAAATGTTGTGCCCCAGTGTCGACAATGCGGGCGTTACCATTTCGGGGCCTGCTGCGGAGCGAGACAGATTCCGCAGTGCTTCGATGCGGAAAGATTGGTCATTTTGCTAGAGCTTGTACAGAGAATTTACCCCTAGTACGGAACTCCGCTCAACCGCCAATTCGACCTCCACCCGTTCCCGCACGAGTTTTTACCTTGACAAATGAGGAGGCCGAAGCGAACCCTTCAGTAGTAACGGATACGTTGACTATCTACGACGTGCCGACATCTGTATTGATTGACTCTGGAGCCACACATTCATTTGTGTCGGCTAAGTATGTGGAAAAGGTGGGAATATCTCCTACCTTATCTGAATGCAATTATGTAGTTACTTTGCCGCACGGTGATCCTACGCGCACTAACCAGGTGCTAAAAGGATGTGCCGTGAACATTTAGGATAGAGATCTGAGCGTCGACCTTATAATGATCCCATGAACGACTATGACGTCATCTTTCAAGGTATTCCCTGAGGGACAAAGAGCTGAGGGTAGATACTTTAGCCCGATGCCAAGGAAGTTTGGCTTTGGCCCGAACCTCCTCTACTTTAGCGGACCACTTAGCCAGGCTTTTGTGATAATTCTTCTCATCACTATCTCCACTGGGAAGTGGCGTTCTCACTCCGACGGCAGGATCTTGCCGAGCGTCCGCGTTGGAAAAAGGCTCTGGAGTACCATCTAGATCGAAAAATGTTCTCCCGGCAATAGGAGAATTCCAACAACGTTTTTACCTTTAGAAAAAGCAAAAGAGGGCGCTTCTTCGAGGTACTTCTACCGAAGCCCCCTCGAGGTACTTTGACCAAAGCCTCCTCGAGGTACTTTGACCGAAGCCCCTCGAGGACTGACACCATCCCCCGGGGGAATCTGCACATGGGAAGAAGAGTCCGGGGTCTGCTCGTGGATGATGCCGAGGCCCAAAGGGGAATATGCCTACGAAGGTGTTAGGAAATATTTTGTAGTGTTCAATTTCATTATATTATCTTTGTTGGTTAGCTTTATTAAACTTTGGGCTACCTCTTAGTTAGGTTAGTTCTTAGTTATTCATGTAATGGGCCTTCACAAGAAGCCCACCTATTATATACCAACTTGTGGTATAAATAACCCTAACACATAGTTAGGTGTGCTTGTGTGGGTAGATCAAATAAACATTTATTTAGTGAGAGAGAGGCTCCTCAAGAACACCACGAAGCCCCCACGCCCGAACCTAAATCTCGATCATTCGGCGTGTTTAATCCGTCCTAAGTCGCATTGTTGGTGAAATCTCGGACCAACAATTGGTATCAGAGCCCAACGCGATCGGATTTGCGTGTTTTGAGCAAGATTTGAGTGAAAAATTGCTTGAAAATCATTTTCGGCCATTCTCTGTTTTTGGGCGATTTCGACCTCGATTTGTTGTTTTTAGACATCCCAAAGGTTGATTATGTGTTTAGGAATGTTTTTTTGAAGTTTTGGAACAAGTTTCGTCGATTTTGAGTGAGATTTGAGCGAAAACGAGTCATTTTTCTGGTAAAAGTCGCGCAATGAAATAGTACTGTTCTTGGCCGAGAAAGTTTCATACCCGAGAAAGTTTGCATGCGAAAATTTCGCTGGCCGAGGAACTTTCGCTGGCCGAGAAACCGCGAAATCTTTTTCTCATGTTGAGAAATTTTGAAACCGTGAAATTTTTTCCAGGTTGAGAAATTTTGAAACCGCGAAATCTTTCCAGGTTGCGAAATTTCTTGAAACCGCGAAACTTTGAAACCGCGAAATTTTTTTTCTCATGTTGAGAAATTTTGAAACCGCGAAATTTTTTCCAGGTTGAGAAATTTTGAAACCGCGAAAATGTTTTTTTCCAAGTTGAGAAATTTTGAAACCGCGAAATCTTTCCAGGTTGCGAAATTTCTTGAAACCGCGAAACTTTGAAACCGCGAAATTTTCTAAGGCTGAGAAATTTTTCAAACTGAGAAATTTTCCACTACATGCGAAAATTTTACAGTGCATGCGAAAATCTTCTTGATATGCGAAACTTTTACTGTACATGCGAAAATTTACTTTGAATGCGAAATTTCCTTATTTCGCGACTCACTCTCACAACGAAATTTCTCGGACGCACATTTTCACACAGCATTTTTCGCACCCCGAGAAATTTGCACCTAACCTTTAAACTTGATCCAAACACACCTTTTAGCTTCAAATCTTGCAAAAATCACTATTTAAAAAATACGCTTAAACGTTTTTGACCACCAAAATTTCTGGCCCCCCCTCGGATTAAATAAGGTTTTAAGGAGCAAAAAAAAAAAAAAGGGTTGAAATTTTTTTTCTAGGCCTACGGAAAATTTATATCATTGGATAGAGAAAAATTTTCTAAGCCCATTGGACTTTGTCTATTTTACACTTTTAAAATTTTCAGAAATAAATTTTTCTGGGCCAAAATTTTCGGTATAGACGACGTTTTTGTAAAATTTTGAAGGCAAATCCAAAACGCGGCAACGATCACCGTACCCAACAATCGACCTAGGACGGTATTGGCACATTGTAGGAAAAAGTTTAGGTCACCCCCAAACTTTTCGGAGCCGAATTTCCAAATGCCAATTCACCTCCCAGCATGAGTAGGTACTAAGAAAGCTGCTCCACACTCATGACTGGTATGCGACGAGGGCAGCTAATTTTCACCCAGCATGTATGGTACCCGGGTTGCTCCACATACATGACTGGTACACGACGTGAGCAACCACACTCCGGCATGAATGGTACATGGGTTGCTCCACATTCATGACCGATATGCACTGCGAGCAACCAACCCCATCGTGCACGTTACACGGGTTGCTCCACGTGCATGAAGGGTTGTCAGAGAAGCGAGCAATCATCATGACTTCTGTACAAATCCGTGCAGAACCCGAACCTACAAAGAAGGGTTGACAAAAGTTCAACCAACCATCAGTGGGCGCGCCATCCAATCTCGATGCTTAGGCGATGTGGATCTCATGTACCAGACTCCACCGTCCACCCACTGCCATCCATTCCACCATGGTGCGCTACATGGAGACGTCCTAAGCCACCGTGATCCTCTTTACGCCCTTACCACCACCACCTGACGAGTCTCAGAAGTGTCTGATCAACAGTTTTGGGCCACCCTCGTCGACATCACTCGTGGTCGCCTTTCAACGCGATCACGCCACGCCACCATAGTTCCCATGGATTAGTGAAAACCCCCTGATCCTAACCCAGGAACGAGCCTACCCTAGCCTCTCTAGACTAGCTCTAGGTCGCGCGACATCCTCCTCCACGCAAAGATCAAATCAACGATCTCGGGAGGATGACGTAAGTCGCTTGCAGGAGTTGCGAACCAACGACAACATGATCGCACTCCTCTGTCATATCTCACCACAACCCGGACCTCGCCCATAGGTACAGGAGACGACTCGTTCGTTTCCCGAGTAGAAGTCGCGGCATCTGATCCAACCGCGCAATTAACCCCTCCCAACCACTCAGCTATCCTTTCGCAGATAGTTGTTTCATTCGCACAAGCGGAACCACGTTAGCCATCACCGCCCCACTTGGAGACGGTTGATGTTGAACATGCAGTGCTCCGCCTCTCGCTGCACCTCTTCCACCCACATAGAGTCTAGTGTCCTCACCCACCGAAATTTTCCACTTTCTAGGACACAAACACTCTTTACGCACCGCAGGTTCTTCATGAACTTGCCCGAACGCTTGATGACGTCCTTGAGACCGAGAGCGGAAGACCCACGACAGCCACCCTCACCACAACTGTCGATGGGCCACGGATACGAGCTTGTCTCATCGTCCGTGCGAACGGAAAGCCTTTGTGGCTCTCCGGTTCTTTTTGTCCTGTGCAAACAGGCGGCACATCGGACACATGTTTCGATGTTGTGACGACGGAGCGTCTCTGTGACCCCCGTCTGGTTAGTTACCCCGTTCGTGATGGAGCCCCGACTCATAGCAATCAGCGAGGAACTTACACATTCCATGCCGCGCTCAACGAAGATCTATGAAGGAAAAGGTCCCATCACCGACACCACTCCACCCGCCTACGCCTACGCCACCACATGCTGCTCCGTCTCTCCAGTGTTCAAAACAGAACCCGGAGGAACACCAATTGCTGTTACTCCTGAGAATCCCACTTGATTGCCTCACTCAACGCCACACTACATCACCATCACCACCATCAACGCCAGAGGCAGACTCGTCCCACAGACGACGTCACGGTCCCAAAGATGGAGATCATCTCAAGGGGGAGTAAAGGAGAAGAACTGAGTTGAAGATCGTACAACAGCATCAGCAGCAACAATCATCCACCTCCACTCACACCACCTATGCCACCTCTCACAACACCTACTCCACCACCTCCACCAACTACGCCCCGCCGGAGTCTTCCACTACCTCCGCGCACATTCTTATGTGTCAGGCTATTATGTTCATAATGGAACACTCGAAGGAGCCATGGCACATCTCATCCACCACATTCCGCCACCACTGCGCTGACCACTCTGAAGACCGGGCTCTCTGCTCTTGAAAGTCACATTTCAATGGAGCCTTGGCACATTTTTACGCCCCACGCCTACCTTCTTCTGGAGCAAGACGAGTCATCTTCGAGGCTGAACCAGACAACTTCCATTCGAAGACGACAAATCCGGCGCCAAGAAGAAGAAGATTTGAGAATCTTAACAAGTGAGTCCTAGCCGAGCCATCAATGCCTCCGCAAGAAGAGGAGATATCCCTTGTAGGGGGAGTTTGTTAGGACTCGAGATTCCTCCAATACGCCCAACAAAGATATCCCGCACTGAATTGAAGATTGAACACTAAGGGGGAGATTGTAAGGAAATATTTTGTAGTGTTCAATTTCATTATATTATCTTTGTTGGTTAGCTTTATTAAACTTTGGGCTAGCTCTTAGTTAGGTTAGTTCTTAGTTATTCATGTAATGGGCCTTCACAAGAAGCCCACCTATTATATACCAACTTGTGGTATAAATAGGAAAACCCTAACACATAGTTAGGTGTGCTTGTGTGGGTAGATCAAATAAACATTTATTTAGTGAGAGAGAGGCTCCTCAAGAACACCACCAAGCCCCCACGCCCGAACCTAAATCTCGATCATTCGGCGTGTTTAATCCGTCCTAAGTCGCATTGTTGGTGAAATCTCGGACCAACAGAAGGAATGCCAGAACCCCGAGGGGAAGCCGAAACATGAAAATACTCTAAGAGAATTGCCCAACAGCCTGAAAATACTCCCAGAACGTGGAGGAAACCGCTGAGAGATGCCGAACGCGGGAGGTAACTGTCAGGACCCTGATCCCGGTCCGCCTAATCTAACGTATTCCTACGTGCCTAACACGTTGTAATTGGAAAGAATACCGAAAATTGCGTATAAAATTTTTCTTTTCCATTTATATGAGGGAACACTGTTATGTACACGTCAAAAGAATAACGGTCAATCCTAAGTTACATGCATAATCTAGTTACACAGGTGATGCGTGACGGCACAGCAAAAGGTTCCTATGCGCCCGGCCTCACAGGTCGTCATCCATACCCACACGTCCACCCCCAAAAGCAGCGCGAAGCTAGGCGGTCACGTACCGTGCTTGCTGGTTCCTACAACACATAACGTAAGGATGATGCACCATGGCTCAATAAGCAGAAATCATGCATGAATGCACGTGTCACTCCCCCGCATCGGTAATCCACGCCGATATATGTAACACTCGCAAAGGCGATCCGCGCCGATGCATGTCTATATCATGCTCTGCAAAGGCGATCCGCGCCACTGCATATGGTTCTCGTACTAATATAACTCAGGGCCCTCGGCTAATCTCCCTATGCACCACAATGAGCTCACGTCCATCAAGGACCAATACGACAGCGGTTCACACTGGATGGCCGAACCCTAGGATGCACATCGTTCCCCTAGGTCGCCATATGTACCCGATCGTCCCCGACTGTCCGGCGGTCGCTCACGCTGGTAGCCCACGCTGAGGTTGCCTACACCAGGGTTCCACCATGTGTCGCTTATACCCTCAGGTCGCACCCTCCAGGTCGCTCCCTACCGCCACGGGCCTCGCCCAATCATATCCATATTCATATACATATTTACATAATATTACGATGACGCTAAACGCCGCCCTGGTGGCATAGTAGACAGCCCTTGACTCAATTGCGAGTCGACAACACATGCCCATATCAGCAATGTATCAATCGCTTTCAAGCGATACCTCATATACGCATACACAACCCATATAACCCGCCCGCATATGATCGTGCATGCACGTGAGCATGAAATGCAACTAATTCGAATTATGCTTACCACGTGAAAACATATCAATTACAGCACGTAAACAGGTAAGCACAGAGGCACATAGTCGCATAAAACAGGCACACGCAAATAAGTTATGTGTTGTAGTTGGGTTTCTACTTACCTATCGTCCGTCGACTAATGCTACTGATCCGATGAATTTCCTATGTCTCGACCTTAGGCATAAAACATTAATATCAGCATGCTAGTTAATTTATTTAAATTAGCTAAGTACTCGAAATTCCTAAGTATTGAATTATTTTACTTAGCACTATATTTCGAAAGAAATTAGTGGCTCGTGAAAGTTCAAACTCGTGGAGTATACTAAGTTTGGGATTCGTAAATTAGTCCCTTAGAATTCGCGAACTTATATAGCTCGTGAAATACATATGACTCGTGAACCTATAGTTTACGAATTCCATTAAGCCCTTATTTAATTTCATAGCCCTATGAGTTCGCGAAATAAAATTCCTATCCTAGGGTTTGCGAACTCCCCTAACGTTTTTTGAAATTCATGAAATGCGACACACACAATTCGCAAACTATATACTTAGCAAACTCTCTTTTATACTCACTTCGTGAACTCCCTTAATCCCTCACTTCGTGAAACCTAGTTCGCCAACTAGCATAATTCGTGAAGTTATATTCTTGGAAATAATTCGTGAAATTCCTTTAAGGTCATTTCGCGAATCCATCTACCTTGTCCCTTCATTCGCCAACTTCACACCATTCCCGAAATGTTCAACGTATAGGGTTCGCAAACTGAGTTCGCGAAATGGCTTGAGTTTGCCAAATTCTTCGGTTCGTGAAGTGTCGGGTTTTCCAAGCTTCGGTTTCGCGATCTATGATTCGCCAAATTCCATGTCTGAGTTCGCAAAGTGGATTCGCGAAACCCTCAACTCGTGAAGTTGATTTCGCGGCTTGTCCTATTCGTCAATTCCAGTTCGCGAAGTCTGATGGGTTGAAGTGTAACGAGTTCGCCAACCACGCGATTCGCGAACTGCTTGAGTTCGCAATACCGGATTCGCCAAACCTTGATGGGCTCGCCACCCTTGGATTCGCAGATTGAAGGCCCGCCAAATCATGTTTCGCGAAATGAGCAATGGCCGAGTTCGCCAACCTCGCGGATTCGCCAATTGCTTCGTCCGTTCGCGAATTGCATCTCCCTCTCTAAGTTCACGAATCCTTTCCATGGTTCGCGGGGTCGTGAAGCATGCTAGTTCGCAATCGGTTGGACCCGCAAAACTCTAGCTCAAGAATCCAAGCGCGACAATAAGTCGAGTTCGTGAACTTCGCGTTTGCCTAGGGTTCGCATGTTAGGGTTCGTGGAACTTAAATTTCGTGAAACCCGTCTCACCAGAAACAACTTCTAATTGGCAAAACTCAATGCTTAAAGATCTAAAAGCTATTTTCTCAAGAACACATTGAAGGTCGATATGAATCCCTAAAACCCTACAATCAGAGCTTAATTAAATGCATACTTAATCTTATTTTTCTTGCCTAAAATCCCTAACACATGTTATTATGGAATTAAAATCACTGAATCAAGGCGAGAGAAGTATGCTTCAAGGATTAAAGCTGCCCAAACCGTAGTTAGTGAGTATTTTCGTGCCGTCTTTAGAACACCTTAATATATAAGTGAGAATACAAGGTTCATGGAGGAGACTCATACCTAATCCAAGCTTCCGTGAAGTTACTTCGTTTTCTTCTTCCCTTTTTCACTCAAGCTTCGATGGTTTCTTTGTAAATGGTTTTTGAGAGGTTAAAGCTTTGAATAGATATTTTTCTATGGGTGGGGAGACAAGTTGACGTGAGTTTTCCTTGTTTTAAGGGATTTTTTTTTCAAAGCTTGACTCTAATTGAATTGGACCTAATATTTAATCCTAGCCCACTAAGAATCATGATCTATTTATAGTTCAAATCTTTACACATGACCCAACCTCTTTGGCCTTTTTCGAAAGCCCATCTCCAAGTTAGATATAACATGTCATCAAATTAATGCATAAAATTCACAAATCACTTAAGCACAAAATTTAATGCACGCAATACACATAATTGCATCCGACATTTTTGCAAATTTATTGGCCCTAATTGCTTACGAGGGCCCGGGTGCGACAGTAACCGTCAGAAGGTTGGACGCGTTTCTCACAGCACTATAAATACCACCAGAAATCCCACAGTCCAGGTTCGTTTTTCCCAGAAAAATATACCGTTACTCTGCCATTTTTTGCACTGCATCACCTTCTTCCAAACACAAGAAACCATTTTTTCATCACCTTCATCTATGCATCATATTCGTTTACACTACCTTAAGAAGGAAATACCCCCTTGACCAAGGCAAGAGGGCAAATAACCCCCACCTTCACCCCCTCGTCAGTACAGTTTCGCGGCGGATCCATTTTTCGACGGCATCACATATATTTAATTAAACGTTCATAGGAGATTTACTACCTCGATCTAAATCATCTGCTCATTTGCTCTTGTAGAAGTACAACTTAGCACATTGAATCCTTTTTTTAATCAATTCGCTAAGCAATTGAGAGAGAAGGAAGACTCCATCATCGTTGATGCAGTTATTACCGATTACAGTTAAGATCTCAAAGCCGATGACAAGGCCTAACAGGCACGGTGACAATCAATTTGTTAGAGCTCGATGATTCCTTAACAAGATAAATTATAGCTGACAGCCTCTTGCATGTAATCCATTGTCGAACTCTTGCCCTATCCATCCATTAGCACACAAAGGTGTTGGAAAAAATAAAGATAAGGTGTATATGCACGTAAATATCCCAAAATATAAAAAATAATCAGTTCAGTCCCCCTTAAGATAAATTATATATGTACATATAATATATATATATATATATATATATATATATACCTAGTAGACTAAAGTTTTTATGTACTCGATTGGTTGAGAATACTATTTTACCATCGTTTACGTATTTTTTTATTTTGTTTATTACGTACCATACTACGTGTTTATGTGGTAGACAATTCTTAAATATGTTATGTGATATCTCTATAAGGATGGCGTACCCTTTTTTCTTTATATGTGTACCACACTACGTTTCTATATGGTAACTAAATTTGTTATATGATGTACCTTCAGCCAAGCGAGTACCTACATATAAAAGATAATGGCAATGGGTTGATTTAATAATTTTTAATATTGGCTATCTGATTGTAAACTTCTCTAAAAATAATAGAATCTTTATCTAAATATTATCATGATATTGTGAAGGTTGTAACTCTTCGAAATGAAGAGTCATGAGAAGCAAGGTTTCATTATTTTGTGTCTATTCAAGTGAAAAACTTTCATCTTTAGCGAACATACACAATTCTCCCCACATCCATCGCCAACTATAAGGTTTTGAGTTGCCTACCCAATTGGGTATAATTAACCAAGCTCTATTTGAAATTTGACAAATGTCATTTCCTAAACACTACCACACGTATGTTAAAAAACCAACCACCCTAATTAAGTGCATTTTAAAATTTATTGTGCTATGTGTCATTTGATGAGTTATACCCAATTGAGTAGGGAAGACAAAATTCATTTACAAATGGGGCTCTAGTGTCCTCATTTGCATCATCGAAAGAGTTTTCCGCAATAAAGGATTGAGTAGACATTTGACTAGAAAAAGCATTTGATAGGTGTCGATTTCGAAAATTTAAGCAGTACTGTTTCGAAATAACTATATTGGAAATGACTGTGAGGATAAATGGAACACGAAAAATTACGTGGAAAAACCCTTTTTGATTGGGGTAAAAAACCACGGTGAGGTAGAAATTTTATTACGAGGTTTACAACCTATCAATCTATAAAGGCGAAAACACTAATTATCTCACTTTATAGTGGGAGAAAATACCAGACAAATGCTCAATTTTTTTTTTATCCTCACTTGTACATCTCTTTCTCACTTTCTCTACTGCTTTGCTCGCTACGGTGTGTTTTCGTTAAGCTTCCTCTCGCTGCCTTTATATAGGTAAGCTTTCCCGCTAATAACTATATATATTATTATTATATATATTATATATGTTAAAGCTCATCCTTGGGCGGTGGTCTTGGGCGGTGTCCCATTCCTTGCAGCAGGTGAGCAAGTGGTTTTTATGGAAAACCATTTGCTGACAACTATTACTATATGTCAGAACTTGCGGCTTTGACGATTCCACAAAAAATAATCACATGGGTATTGATTTGTCATCCTATTCACATGAGGTAAGTAATTACGTGAGCTTACAATTTCTATTGCCTATAAATAGGCATTAGATATTGGGGGGTTTCTTCTTCCTTGCTTGTGGTTTTTACCCCGATTTGTTTGGGGGGTTTTCCACCTTAAATCTTGGTGTCCACATTTTATCTTTAATTGCTCAAATATTAGCCAATGTATTACTCGACCAGGTCCGCTGCCACGCCAATAATTGGTATCAGAGCCAAGCTTGGGTTTTATATATCTATTTATCGTATGCTGTGTGGTTCCCACTAACGTGGACCCTCCACATAAAAAATGATAGATATCATATTGCCCTTGTTAAGGTGACGAAAAAGCCGGGACGAGTTCAATAATTATCTGCTGCAACCCCGTCGGAGATATTGCTCACGACTGAGCGAAAATTATGGCGGCGAAATACGATATCGAGAAATTCAATGGGAGAAACTTCTCAAGAATTAAAGATAAAGGCGATCTTGCGAAAGGACGATTGTCTGGAGGCTATCGATGAAACCAGCCACAGTGACAGATGAAAAGAAATGGAACGAGATGGATGGGACTGTCGATAATCTCCATCTGGCACTAGCATGAGATATTGTCCAGCGTCGAAGAAAAGAAAACGGTAAAGGAGATATGGGACCATCTAACCAATCTGTTCGAGCCGACGTCGTTACAAAATTTTCTTGAAGAGAAAATTGTTCACCTTGAGAATGTCTGAATCTACTTCGGTGATGGAGCATCTCAACGTCTTGAATACTCTATTTTCCCAGCTAACATCGTTGGGGTATAAAACAGAGGATAAAGAACGTGCCGAATTCTACTTAAGTCTGCCTTATTCGTATGATCAACTCATTATCAACTTGACAAACAACGCAAAAGATCTAGTATTCAATAACATCGCAGCTGCTATTCTCGAAGAAAAAAATCGGCGAAAGAACAAGGAGGACCAGCAAGCAGGCTCTTAACAGGTTGAAGCTTTGATGGTGATGAGAGGGGGATCAACGGAACGTGGCTCAAGTGGGACTCACATTCAAGGGAGGGGAAATCAAGAAATAAGAAGAAGGATATGAAATGCTACTACTACGGAAAGAAGGGTCACTTGAAGAAGAATTGTTGGAGCCTGAAGAATTCCAATTAAAGGAAATCTGGCAAACGCATCAGGTGGAGACGTATTGTGTAGCAAATAGCTATCTCAACGGAGAGCAGGAAGGCGTATGATGAGATATGGCTTCTTGACTCGGGTACAACTTACCATATGACCTCTCGAAAAGACTGGTTCAACCACAACAAACCTATCTTAGGAGGATATGTGTACAGTTGCGAAGATAATGCCTTAAAGATCGTAGGCGTTGGAACCGTGAGGTTGAAGTTGCACGAAGGTACAGTTTGCACTATTCAAGGAGTGCGGCACGTGGAAGGTCTGAAGAAGAATTTATTGTTTTTGGGAATGATCTTGGCTGTGAAATCAAAGTTCGAGGAGGAATAATGAAATATTCCGGGGAGCACTTGTACTCATGAAAGGTGAAAAAATTGCTGCAAAGTTGTATATGCTGTTGGGAGAGACGGTACAAGAAGGGGAAGCATCTGTGGCTTCAGGAGGTTCAAATGAAAGATCTACTATGCTATGGCATCAGAAGCTCCGACATATGCCGGAACAAGGAATGAAAATTCTTGCGGGCCAAAATCTACTTCCGGGTCTCAGGAAGGTGTCACTACCGTTTTGTGAGCATTGCGTAACAAAACAAGCAGCATCGGCTACAATTCAACACATCAAATTTAGAAGCCACGATATTCTAGAATTGGTTGTATGGCAA